>CM039599.1:45767044-46034780 GCA_022457205.1 Saccharum spontaneum
GTACCGAGAAATGTCATGTGGTAGGCCTTGGAAAAGCACAAAGTCCCAACTAAGTACGTTACCCTCATCAAGGATATGTACAGGGATATGGTGACGTTTGTCCAAACATGTGATGGCAACACTAGTGACTTTCCAATTAAAATAGGACTGCATCAGGGGTCAGCTTTGAGCTTTTATTTATTTGCTTTGGTGATGGATGAGGTCACAAGGGACATACAAGGTGGTATCCTTTGGTATATGCTCTTTGCTGATGATGTGGTACTAGTTGACGACAGTAGGACAGGGGTTAATAGGAAGTTAGAGTCATGGAGGCACACGTTAGAGTCGAAAGGGTTCAGACTTAGTAGGACTAAGACCAAGTACATGAGGTGTGATTTCAGCGCGACTAGGCATGAGGAGGGAGACGTTAGCCTCGATGGACAAGTGGTGGCCAAGAAGGATACTTTTCGGTATTTAGGTTCGATGCTACAAAAGGACGGAGACATTGATGAAGATGTTAGGCATAGAATTTCAGCCGGCTGGTTGAAATGGCGTCAAGCTTCTGGCGTCCTATGTGACAAAAGGGTGCCTCAGAAGCTGAAAGGTAAGTTCTATAGGACGACGATTCGTCCGACGATGTTATACGGTGCTGAGTGTTGGCCTACAAAAAGGCGACATGTCCAGCAATTGAGTGTAGCAGAGATGCGTATGTTGCATTGGTGTTGTGGGCACATAAGGAGGGATAGAGTCCGGAACGACAATATTCGGGATAGGGTTGGGGTGGCACCAATTGAGGAGAAATTGATTCAACATCGGTTGAGATGGTTTGGACATGTCCAACAGAGGCCTCCTGAGGCGCCGGTGCATAGTGTAGTTCTAAAGCGGGCCGATAATGTAAAGAGCGGTAGAGGTCGACCTAAACTAACTTGGGACGAGTCCGTTAAGAGAGATCTTAAGGAGTGAAATATCTCTAAGGATTTAGCTATGGATAGGAGCGCTCGGAGATTGGCAATCAACGTGCCTGAACAGTGACCTCTTTTTGTCTTGTGCCCTTTATGTCCCTTTATGTGTCTCCCTGTTTCTCGTCTCTTTTGGGTTTCATCTCTAGCCTACCCCAACTTGTTTGGGACAAAAGGCTATGTTGTTGTTTGTTTGTTTGTTTGTATTGCTTCGAGAGAAGGCGAAGGTGAAAGCATTGAAAGCAGAGCGCAAACGCCCACTGCCACCACCGCCATCTGACAGCGATGGTCCCAAGCACAAGACCCCCCGACGCATCATACCGCACGGTGTCGGCGCAGGGGCAGCAAGCGCGGCTGGCGGCGTCGCGGGGGCAATGAGCGGGGCCGACCTCTTCTCACCCAGCGGGGGCGTGAGGGCGACGAGACACCTGGCGGCAGCGTGGGGGCCTCGAGCCTGGGTGTCGGGGGGGGAGGGGGCCGAGCGCGGCTGGTGTCGTCGCACCTAGTGGCGTGCGCGCAGCAGCAGTGATCGTGGGCGACGCCAAAGCCGTTGTCGACTCTTGCGTCAACCATATGGCGGCAAGCTTGGCTCTGCACAATGCGCTTGACAGATAAACTCGCAACTTCGGCCTCTCTAAACTTTCATCGTAGATCCGCCTCTTCTCGAGGAGCTTTGCTTTTTAGTACCTTGTAGGGTAGTCAACACTCTACAATTTTTTATGGGAGTAGTTGTGCTGATTAGTATGCAAGTACCATTTTATGTTCAGCGCATATATTAGCACTAATTACTTAGACTGCTATCGTTTGGGTTGGTGAAAGAGTTGGTATTTCTCGAAAAAAAATTCTCTCTAAAAAAACACTTAGCAGAATATTATCAGATTTGATATACTTTAATCGAGTAACGCTAAAAGAAGTCCAAATAAATGACTATGACATTACACATTGATATGCATGTATATGCGGGATACACACACAATTGCATATGCAACATATGACACTCGTAGAATTTGTTTCACATCAGTTTGTTCAAAACATGCGAAATAATAATTTTAAGTTTTACGCTAAAAACTTCTTTTCTCAGAAAATCAGGTTGACGTGTACGTCATATATATCACTGTTGGTGATATTGATGCTAACGTTATCCATGGCCTGAGTTTCTCACAAATATCTTGTGGAGTGCATTAGTTAGAGTAGGAAAGCTGCTTTGTGACGGCGAAGAAGCGCCGAGGGCGACGGTCTTCTAGAGATGGAAGTTAATAAGCCTGCAGACTGCAGAGTACAATCACCGAGCATATAACGGCATCGATTACAACTTGAGACCCGACGGCGTACACAAAAGCCATGACCTCACCCATGACTTGGCGTCCTAATGAATGATGATCCCCACACATTAGCAGCAAAAAAAAAGTGGGTCACCACACACCACTTGCCTGTAAGTAGTTAGGTCAGTAAAAGGGTTGCCCGAGGTTTGAAGCCATTGACTGTCTCCAGAAGGGTATGTGGGGGCGATCGAGAGATCGATGTGAGTGATCATCAACTTATCATTGAGTCATTCTGATTCGAGACTTTCAGAAAGTCTCTCGCGGCCATTTCAGAGGATATGACGACGGGAGCCATTTTTTTATGCAGAAGGTAAAACGAACTCGCTTTGACCTTTAGGTTGCTTGTAGCTGCAAGCTAGACACGTCCTATCCATTTGTACTTTCTTTCAGGCTGCGTTTAATCTTCAATTTTTTTTTTCCAAAATTTGCCATCACATTGAATGTTTGATACATGTATGAGCATTAAGTATAGATAAAAAAATAACTAATTTCACAGTTAGGTGCAAAATCGCGAGATGAATCTTTCGAACCAAAGTAGTCCGTGATTGGACACTATTTACCAAATAAAGCCAAAACGTCCTACAGTACACTTTTCAGCCTTTTCAGGGTAACTAAACACAACCTCAGTAGTGTTACAGTTTTTCGAGAGAGGAAACGGGAGTTCAACTGAAAGTTGTTTTTCTGAATATCTAGTGTGAATGATCGATCGAAAAGTGAGTCATATTATTGTTATTAAGATCTCTTCTTCAAGTATTCAGTATTGCCAGACAATAAAACGGATAGATGAACTGAAGCAAAATTCTGGACTTCTGGTGAGAGTGAAAAGCGTGTGTTATCCTACTCACTTGCAATTTATAAAAAAGACCCTTCTCTATATTCAATTCAGACTCCAGAAGCAATATATGTACGCCATCAAACGAGTGAAGACATTTCCACTCGTTGTCCCCAAGAAGAGAACTACTGCATGCGTACGTAGACCCGTAGTACATGCATGGTTTCCAATTCAACATTGATGGCACGAAGGTGACATCTGTCGACGGGACCCTGAAATTTTTTAAACCCTGCTGCTGAATGCTGACGTTGCCTGATTACCCTCGAAGACCATGGACAGATAAATGCTTATGAACGCGAGCGGTGGGGAGGAGATTCGTGTACGAGAAGGTAACCAGCAAACAGCCAGACAGTAACCGATGGATATACGTCCGTGCATATTCAAGGGAGGGAGCCCGGATTTGACCGTCGTTGTTGGGTCGTTAACGCAAAGGCAAGTGGTGGATGGTGGTCGCCGTCGTCCGTCGTCGCCGCTGACGCCCGGCGCAGCTGAAAAACGCTGGCGCGTGACGCACCGCACGGCTCGCCGGCGTCTCAGCTCTCAACCCGCGTTTACCTAAGCCGATCGCTCGACGCCGACGTGCGAACCAAACCACTAGCTGCGCTGCGACAGAAATACAGAATGTTTAACAAACGCAGGCGTCCCCGTTGAGCGACAGGGCGAGACGACGGGAATGAAACGCATGCACGCGTCTCACGCCGCGACGACTTTGTTCGCCGGCGACGGCGGCGAGCCTTTTGCTCTGTAACTGTAACCTGCGGAATCTGACAACCGCTAACTGCCGAAGGGAAAGGTTTGTGCAGATAAAATTGTTGGGGCTTTTTCAAGGCAAGGCACGCCATCGACGGTGACCGTCGGAGACGCCGGCCCCGGCGTGATTTTCCTCGAAACAGGTGGATCCTCTGCCGGGCCGGCTCCGGCATCTCTGATCCGGGTCGTGGCCAGATTTTGCGCGCGGTTAGTTAAGCACGAGTCAGGGACACCGCGGCGGCGTGCCGGCGTCCTTCGTCTCTCTCTCATTCGCTCCGTGTCGCGCTGTCGCGCGTCACGGCCTGGAATTTGGAGGCAGAAGACGAGAGCGGTGGAAGTGGAACGGAATCAGATGGTGCGCCGCGATTTCACCCTGGTGGATCGACTGACGTTTTAAGTAGGTAGATCTAGCTTTTAAGTACATCTACCACGTAAAGCTGAGCCTCGGTCGTACTCGTAATACATCTGAGACGAAACGGAACGCCATGCTTAGTTCTTTAGATAGAATTGTGAGGTCACATGGACTCCAATTTTTCAAGAAACTTTAGTTTTTCGATAACGCTCCTGTCAGAACGTCTGTGACTCTGCGTCCGGACGCGGCTCCCCAGGAGCGGACCCTAAACACAAAAATTCTCATTCAAACGGACGCCTCCTACTGCTCACTCCCTCATGCACCGCTCGCCCTCACTTCTTCTTCCCCATTCTTATCCCTTGCGCGCTCGCGCCCTACCCCACCCCGACACACGGCGCCCTCACTTACCCCGGCGTGCGCGCCCCCCACCCCGGTGGCCTCCTGCCCCACCGGGAGCGCCCAACGCCCACGAATCCAGTGACCCTCTCCCCCACCCCGACGAGATCCATGGAGGTGACGTGACAGTGTGTTGCAGGGAGTGGGCGGCTCTCCCCCACCTTGGCGCAGCACCCCCTCTCACCCTAGCGATCGAGCCCCCCTCCCCCCCACACATCCCAGCGACCGGAATCGACCAGCCCAACCTTCTTGTATGTTTTAAGTGTTTCAGACGTTTTAGATATATGTTGTATTTGTTTCATATGGATGTTGCAAAAATAGATGGGAGATGTTGCACATGTTGCATATATTGTAATTGTTTCACAGGCATGTTGCATGCATATGTTTCGAGTGTTTCAGATGTTTTAGAGGTATGTTTTATCTGTGTTTTCTGGACGCATGTTGTAAGTGTGTTTATCTAGATGTTACATATGTTTCACACATACGTTGCATGTGTTTTATTTGGATGTTGCGTATAGTTGCAATGTTTTTCAAGTGTTTCAGAATCATTTTCAAGTGTTTCAACTGTCTTTAGACGTATGTTGCAGCCGTTGTATTTGGATGTTTTAAAAATAGATCAGGTGTTGTATCTCTTCTTCCCACCTTCTGCTGCATCGTCTCTCTCGGCGCCGCAGGGCATCCATATGACGCCGCGGCCAAGTCCTTCTAAATCGAGGCGCCGTGTAGCCTTTCCCTCTCACCACTCGGGCGACGCGGGCCCTGCGTGGAGCGTGAAACGAGTGCATCGTGCGGGCTCTGGGCACTAGTACTACCGTTAGTTTTTTTTGCTTCCTCAAGTTTGAGCAGTAGAGCACACTACTGCTGCCTGGTTTGACTCGACAAAAAGGCGTCCAGGGCGGAGGATGTGGATGCATGTCTTCAAGGCCGGAAGAATAATTTGGTCTCGTTCGTTAGTGCTCAAAAAGAGAGAAAAATCCATTTTACCTTTATGAAACATTACCTGATTTTGTTCCTTAAACTTCAAAAGCCACGCAATTACCTACTTCCTCCATCCTAAATTATAAGACGTTTGACTTTTTTGATCTCAAATTTGACCATTCGTCTTATTCAAAAAATTTGTGCAAACATAGTCAAATTTAAGTCATTCTTGAGGAACTTTTATTAATATACCAAGCCACGATAAAAGAATTGATATTTTGCACAAATTTTTGAATAAAACAAGTGGTCAAACTTGATGTCAAAAAAGTCAAACGTCTTATAATTTGGGATGGAGGGAGTACATTGTACTCAGGTTAGAAAGTGGTTTTCAATGCAAATTCATACTACCTCAATAAGGTTTTTAAACCACAAAAAATGCTTCTAAGTATCTATTTTTTTAAAAAAAATCTAGAAATATATTAGGACAAGATAAAACACAAATAAGATATTTATGGAACGTGAAAGTATCTCTAAAATTTCAAAAAAAAAAAGATCTAGTTATAGGAAAATAAGAAAAATATCTAGGAAAACCTGAAAAGTTTCCAAAACATTCTGGTAGATGTTTAAATATATTTTATAGTTGAGAGGATAAAAGATCAGATTTTAGAGTTTAATAAGGAGAAAAAATAGACTAAGACAATGTTTCAAGCATGTTTTTTTTTTTGACAGACTTAAAAAAACTGGTGGAAAGGAAATGTGACCCTGGCCGAACCCACGACATGCTTGCCGTATCTAGCAGAGAGCGGCCCAGCAGCCCAGTTTCCTCCACCTGAAGCTGATTGTCCCCTGCCCGAACAGGTGGCGAGACCGCGAGACGCACACCGGCACCGCGGCACTGTGGAAGTTGTTTCGCTGCCGGCGGGACCGACACTTCGGCGACAGCCCCTTCGCTTTCCCTATACAACAGTCCGGCCACTTGACTTTGCTTAAACCCTCCTCCTCTCCCTTCATCTCCTCCCGCGCCGCCGCCCCCGTCCCCCGCCGCAAAACCCTAGCTCCGACGACCCCCCGCCGTTGCCGCGGCTACCAGAACCAGCCATGGCTTCAACGCATGGTCTCAAGAAGAACTACCGCTGCGACCGCTCCTTGCAGCAGTTCTACACTGGCGGGCCCTTTGCGGTCGGGCTCGCCCCCGGCGGCGACGGCGAGGGCGGCGCCGAGGCTGAGGCCTTCCTCGCGTGCGCATGCGGTGGGGAGGTGCGCGTGGTGTCCGCCGCGGACGCCTCCGCCATAGGGGAGCCCGTCGACGGCGACTCAGAGGCCATAACCGCGCTGGCGCTGTCCCCCGACTCACGGCTCATCTTCGCCGCGGGGCACAGCAGGCTTATTAGGGTCTGGGACCTCGCGTCCCGAACTTGCATACGCAGCTGGAAGGTGAGTATTGAGCCGTCCTGTGTTTTGTGGTGCTCCCTGGATCCACATTGCTGTGCACGGATTAGTGAATTCGACCACAGGAAAGCAATTTTATGTGAATGCTGCTGGATGACCCTGTATCTAGCTATAAAGTAATCCGGACCTTATTCACGGCATAACAAAAATCTCAGAGTTCTGGTAGTGGTTTGACAGTTTGAAAGATAGCTCAAATGTAGTTGCCACAAGCTTAGGAAGCTTGTATCCTTGTGTGAATGTCAGAACTGTCAACTGCACATATTCTAAGCTATTCAGCTCTTCAACCTGTAACATTATTCGTTTGATGTTTTGGTTACAGTGTGTTGGTAGGGATAGGGGTCATTGTATAGTAACCGTGGGGAGTTAAATGGATTGAAGTTTTAGAAGCTCTTCAAGAGCTTTGCAATAAATCTATGAGACTCTAGTATACAAAAGCATTTTGTCGCACGTCTAAAATACCAGAACTCATACACTGCTTTTCATAAATTGTGATTTGTGCGAAGTTAAATTAAATGTGATGCTGTATTGTAATGTCTTAGTGTTACCTTCTTATCTTTTCTGTTTAATTTTGCAAAGATAAAGGATACCGTTGTTATTTCCACTAACCACCGTGATGTTACAATCAGACATACTTATTTGTTACAGAGCATGTGCACAGCTTTTCAATTTTTCATTGTTTGATCTTAATCCTGCCATACTTATTGTTGTGTTAATTAGTTAACTTAGAGACTGTATGGCTGATTTACCACTACAGGCTAACATCTTTTACAATTAAAACTTGCTCATGCCATTATGTTCATAATACTATGCTAGTATACTGCCATGTGAGGTAAACTAATGTATTTAACTTATGCTGTACAGGGACATGATGGTCCTATCATGGCCATGGCATGCCATGCTTCTGGTGGTTTGCTTGCAACTGCCGGAGCAGACAAGAAGGTCTGTGTATGGGATGTCGATGGTGGATTTTGCACCCATTTCCTTAGAGGCCATACAGGTGTTGTGACGACCATTATGTTCCACAAAGATCCAAAGCGCCTTCTGGTGAGGACAATTTGAAGATAAGGAATTGTGCTTTTATTGAACTGGATCACCGAAAATGGCTCTAGGAGCTTGCTAGTTCGAATCACTGCATTATTTTTATGCAGTTTATTCCACTTCCTTTTGATGAGCCCAAGATAACCTTTGTGTGCTGGATCTCCAGTTGTTTTCAGGAAGTGAAGATGGCACCGTGCGAGTGTGGAACCTTGAAACCAAAAAATGTGTTGCTGTGCTTAAAGAGCATTTTTCGGCAGTCACTTCATTGACATTGTCTGATGATGGACAAACATTGCTCAGTGCTGGGAGGGATAAGGTATGAATGGTCTCATGTCTATTATTCATTCTAGAGCTTTCATTCTGCTTTCATTACATATGTTTTAAAGTGAAACATTTATGCTTCCCTTGTACTGGAATATATTCATAATCCCTCCGGTCAAAAATGCTTGTCAAATTTGACTTTGCATGGTCTTTGATGTCTATCTTTGACCAGCAATTTTTCTTCTGAAAATCCTTCAAATTTAAGAGACTTTGCAGGCATTTGATTACAAATCTACACATATAGCTTACATGTTTCCAAACTGAATAATGTAATAGTTATTGTTGTCTGTAGTTTTTTTAGGTTTGACCAAATTTTGTCTTAAACGACATGTTTTTGTGACCGGAGGTAGTATATTCTTAGGGCTCCATGGGCTATTCAGAACTATATAGAGTAAGTTGAGGGGCTCAAAACAGTCAAAACTTGCTGGAAGTGTCAGAAGTCGAAGCTTTTCCTCCCATTTTGTGTGTGGACCTTTGTGCTCAAAAAGTGGTGGTCATAGGAGTACCCTTTTTGCTTGAATTTTGATATTTCTAACGTAGGCATTTACTGTGGTGTGCATTTTCTGTGTGTTATTCTGAATGTATGGAACATCTGCAGATTGTTACTGCATGGGATATTCGTAAGTACAGCTCAAAGAAGACAATACCAACATATGAAATGATAGAAGCTGTTTCCTTCATTGGATCAGGAAGTGAGCTCTTGGCTTGTTTGGGCATAGAACTGGCAAATATAAAGGAGAAAGCGGCCGGTTATTTTCTTACAGTTGGTGAACGTGGGGTCGTGCGCATCTGGTGCTTGGAGAGGTACATTAGTTTGCATTTACATCCTCTTTTGTTCTTTGCATATTTCTGTAGTACATGGAATCAATGGCTTTTCTGGTCTTCTACAGCTCTCTTTGCGTGTTCGAGCAGCAAACATCTGATGTAACTGTTAACTCAGAGAACGAGGAAACCAGGAGGGGCTTTACATCTGCTGTTATGTTGCCAAATGATCAAGGATTACTATGTGTTACTGCTGATCAGCAGTTTTTGTTCTATTGTCCCAAAAGAACTGATGTTGGGACCTTTGAACTGTCCCTATATAGACGACTGATAGGTTATAATGATGAGATTCTTGACTTGAAGTTTGTTGGGGAGGAGGAACAATATCTTGCTGTAGCTACCAACTTGGAGCAGGTGAGCTATTCATAAATGATGTCTGCACAGTTCTTGTTGGCTAATACACTCGAAACTTAGCAACTGTTACCTCCATATTCAGGTCCGTGTTTATGATGTTGTGTCAATGTCATGTTCTTATGTACTTGCTGGCCACACCGAAATAGTTGTTTGCATTGACACCTGTGTCTCTGCTTCCGGGAAGACACTTGTTGTAACTGGGAGCAAGGATAATACTGTAAGTTGTGATGTCTGGACCTGAAAACTATGTTGATGGTTTCTTTTGATAATCCTCACTGCTGTTGAGTGCATTCTTGTGCTGCTTTTCCTATTTTTGAGTGTGACCTTTTGTACACAGGTGAGGTTATGGGATGCTGAAAGAAAAAGCTGTATTGGCATTGGCAAAGGCCATCTGGGAGCTGTTGGTTCTGTTGCCTTCTCAAAGAAAACAAAGAACTTTTTTGTTAGTGGCAGCAGGTTTGCTCTTCAGTTTGTCTGTAATCTTTGTTTGCCTGAAGTGATACCAAAATTGTTATTCTAAAATCAGACTATCTTTTTGTTAGCGATCGAACCATCAAGGTATGGACCTGGGACGATACACTTAGTGATGCTGAAGATGAAGTCCCTCTTAAAGCAAAGGCTGTTGTAGCTGCACATGATAAAGATATTAATTCTCTGGCAATTTCACCTAATGATGGCCTTGTTTGCAGTGGTTCTGAGGTAAGATTCTAGCATGATACTCCCTCTATTCCAAATTATAGGTCACCTTGGTTTGTCCTAAGTCAAACTTCTCTAACTTTGAGCATGTTTATTGAAAAATTCATTATTATCTACAACATTAAATTAGTTTCATTAAATCCATTTTTTGTATTAAATATGATAATATATTTTTTTAAAAACTTGGTCAGAATTTATAAATGTGGCTTAGACAGAGCTAAAGTGACCTATAATTTGGAAAGGAGGGTGTAGTTCTTTTAGATGTGACACATCCTTTTTTCTGGCTTACATCATGTGATTTTCATTATATATCATCAACTTTTGTTTTGTAGGACCGAACTGCTTGCATATGGAAACTCCCTAACCTAGTGTCCTCTGTTGTCCTTAAGGGGCACAAAAGAGGAATCTGGTCAGTTGAGTTTTCTCCTGTTGAACAATGTGTCATGACATCCTCTGGTGATAGAACAATCAAAATATGGTCTGTTGCTGATGGCTCATGCTTGAAGACATTTGAGGGTCATACATCAAGTGTTCTGCGAGCTTCTTTCCTTTCACGTGGAACTCAAGTTGTTTCTTGTGGTAATAGGAAATAAGCTGTTCGTCTAAGTTATTATCTTGAGCCTTCAGGGAGTCTTGTTGATCCTGTTTGCCTGATGTTCCGTAATGTAGGAAGTGATGGTCTAGTGAAGCTATGGACAATCAAGACAAATGAATGCATTGCTACTTATGATAAGCATGATGGGAAGGTATGACATCATTGCCATGCAAGGGAAGAGTTCTTTTTCTGTCTCATTGCTGGAGGGGACTCAAACTCACTATTATTTGTTCAACAGGTCTGGGCATTGGCTGTTGGCATGAAAACTGAAATGGTTGTTACTGGTGGAACCGATTCTGTCCTCAACCTGTGGCATGACTGCACCATGGAAGATAAGCAGCAAGATTTCCGTAAGAAGGCAAGTGAAACCTTCTGTTACGCTTTCAGCATATATAATAATTGCAAGTAAGATGCTTGCTTTTATGTAATATATATATTGCTGGAAGAACAACTGTGAAATACCTGACGTTAGACCTTGTATAGAGATTGTGAGCTTGTATATAGTTGGGATATCATATATCTGTGAGTTTAACATATTCTTGATATATTCATCTTTGCCTCTGCTTGATGGGTTTAGGGATCTATACAGGCCTAGTATGTCACTATGTCAGGCATCTGCAACATTCTAAAACTCATCATTGTTGCAGGAGGAAGAAGTTTTAAGAGGCCAGGAATTGGAAAATGCTGTGTCAGATTCTGACTATGCAAAGGCAATACAACTTGCATTTGAGCTTAGAAGACCACACAGGCTTCTAGATTTATTCTCACAGCTTGCCAGGTACAGTACTATATCTTGATTGGAATGAAGTCAGCCGCTTTGAATTATTAACATGAGGTTATACATCATTGGGTGTGCAGGAGAGCTGACGCAGAGGATCCAATAGAAAAGGCTCTTCTTGGCCTTCCAAAGGATGGCCTTCGCGTGCTTCTAGAGTACGTCCGTGAATGGAATACGAAGCCCAAGTTCTGTCATGTGGCACAGTTTGTGCTTTTTCGGGTATTGAGGAGTTTCTCTCCCACTGATATCCTGGAGGTAATAAATTTTCCCTCTTCCCAAGGCGTTTTAACTTTTATTAAGATTGTTCATGGTCTGACAAACTTTTGCTTCTTCTCATGAGATGATTTGTGCTTTTATCTCTGCAGATCAATGGCATCAGTGAGCTCCTTGAGGGCCTTATTCCGTATTCGCAGAGGCATTTCAGCAGAGTCGATAGACTAGTCCGAAGCACGTTTCTGTTGGACTATACACTGATGCGAATGTCCGTGGTAGATCCAGATGTAGATTTGGGCACAATCAAAGATGAAATGAATGGTTCGGCTGTGGAGAACGGTGAACTTGCAGAGGCTGGGCCTGCTTCACCTGTACCAGAGAAGTCAAGCAAGAAGAGAAAATCCAGGAAATCAAGTAAAAAGGGCAAGGAGAAGAAAGTGAAGGTTGCCTCGAGTGGACACAGCAATGATGTCTCCGTTGAAGCCTGAATATCTAGCTGAGAATCTGGTTTTTGCTTATTCATGCTGCCAATTTTGTAGCTGCTGTTGCAACTGTTGGAGAATTTGGTTCATTCACTGATGGGCTAACCCTAGAAGGGTAGTTGTATAGTTTCCATACATGGGCCACATGGGGCATGCCTCATGGGCCTATATACTCCAACAGCAACTGACGCCGCCCAATGACAAAGAATCACATCTGATGTAAATGCATTTATTTGCTGCGTTTATTAGAAGACCACAGTGCCTTTAAGGCGTCTCCTCTGGTGTTCCAAATTTCCTTCTCAACTTATTGGAGTGTATGGTTTGCTATCAAAATTTGTCATGCCAAAGGTTTTGGTAAGCAGAAGTTGCTAATGCCCTGTTTGGATACAAAGTTTTTTTAGAGCTTTAAATCAATACCATGGTTTTTTTAAAATACCTAGGTATCTAAAAGAAAGGTGTTTGGATGTAATTAATTTGGAGTTTTAGAAACTACGGTATTAATAAAACCAGTTTTTTTTGGAGTCTAAAAAACTTGGTCCAAACCCTCTATTTTTGACCGAGCTCGGTGACGGGCATCTATCTCTGATGGCGTGTCACCATTTCACTGCTATTTCTAGAGATACATGCTATTTTTAGCAGCATAGACACAACCAACTAGTCTTAAAAGCAACGTACTATTGTGTAGCTAAACACGTCATGTTTTTTTTTAAACAGAGAAATACTGCGGTTTCTAAATACTATGGTATTACATGTCTACGGTTTTTAAAACTATGGTTCCATAATACTCGAGTTTTAAGAAACAACACCCAAACGGGGCTTAAAAGTTGGACAAAAATATTTTGCATAGATTTGGCAAGCCAAATATGAGATGTTGCAAGTTTAGGTAGCAAAGAAAAACCTGCCAAAAACTTGGTTAATGCGTACCGCCTAACAAAGAGGCTCGCTTTGGTTACCAAGATTCTAGAAAATACACCACATAAATTAGTTTCTTTAAATTCTCTATGAAATATATTTCGAGAACATATATTTATTTGGAGAAATAAGCACAACAAATAAATTCGAAATAAATGGCAGTAAGCACAAGAACACGTCCCCCTTTTATCTTAACAAATTATTCGACAATATATGTTCTCCAATTATTTGTTGTTTTTAGTACTATATTGCCTCATTACAAGATAGTAAGGATCCCATCAAACCCCTTTCCCTGGAGCAGGGGCGTCCTCGGGCCCATGCGGGCTGTGCAACCGAACTGGGACCCAAAAATCATGGGCCCCAAGATTTACTAAGTATATATAATAATTTTGGGCTTTTTTTTAATTAGAAAATCAGCCTAAGCTGTGTTCCTTGCCCAAAAACGTGACCTACCGGAGGTGGAGCACAAGTCACGATCGTGGCTTCCTTCCAGAGATGGAGCCGTCGCGGCGATTCCAATTTTTCGGGTAACCCTTCCGCCTTCGTCACCTAGACGGACTTCCAGTTCCTCGGCCTCGGCCTCGCCATTATTCGTTGTTCGTCGCAATCCAGACCAGATCGGAGACGCATATCATCGGATAAATTTCATGTCCAACCCCTATTTTATATTTTTATGTAGCTAGTTTTGGTCTATGCT
This sequence comes from Saccharum spontaneum, assembly GCA_022457205.1. Taxonomy (NCBI): domain Eukaryota; kingdom Viridiplantae; phylum Streptophyta; class Magnoliopsida; order Poales; family Poaceae; genus Saccharum; species Saccharum spontaneum. The sequence goes on from CM039599.1 coordinate 45,780,910, forward strand.
GCTGTACTTCTCAAGTGATAGTTATACAACATGTATAATTCTTGGTCTATGCTACTATACTTTGTAATATAAGTAATACATTGATATTTACTATTATTTAATTTTTTATTTTAGCACTAGATATTAGACCTCCACTTAGTGTTTCGAACTCGGCCTCGTATCTTCCCGGGACGCGCCTGCCTGGAGGTGTTGTTTCGCCATCTTCCGGCCCCAACCGATCGCAAATTGTGCTTCCTCATTACGGGTGAGAGCATAATTTTTTTTCGCCATTGGATCAATGACCATGCGCTGGAGTGCAGTGGCATTGCGAGCAATATAAAGTACAAGATCAAACAGACTCTTGTAGCTGTACACTCCAGTCATCTGGAGCACCTTCAGATGATTGTGTGGCCTCTGGGGCAGTATGTCCTCAAGTCCCAGGATAAATTGCCCCGTGCCATGCCACTCCATCTGCAAACAAATAATTCCAAAAAAATTTCATATGGACTAGTAATTATTCATAGATGGCAATTAGCAGAATTATTTCCCATCTAAGAGTAAGCCACATCATAAAAAGTTAGAAGTCTATTTCAGTCATGGGCGGACCCAGGGCCCGGCGACCCTGGGCACCTGCCAGGGCTCTCCGCCTCTCCTTGGTGACGACCTGACACAGTGAAGGGCAGCAATGCCAATGCAGCACGGCAGGCTTCAGAAAATCAGTCACTTGATTCGTTGGTTCTTATGTCTCACAGAGCAAAAGACAAGCAGCAGCCAGCAGATAGCACTCAGCTACGGAGTACCATCTACGAGTACCATGCATAGTAGCTGGTGCATACCACTCATAAGTCATATTTAACTTTCTATTTTTTCTTTGAGTCTAATTGACTATCCATTTTCACTCAACAGTTAAATTACCACTCATCGAGCGGTCTCAGAACTTAAGGCTTAAAAATGTAGCTGGCGCATATCTGTGAGTTGGCATAGTGTATATTGAACTTTTGGTGTCAATGAAGCCATAATTTTTAGTTTCACCGGCTCCATCTCCTCTGTGTGCACTATAACAAGAAGTCGAAAGCAATCAAAGCTATGCCAAACGAGGCTTAATGTTTGCATATCCACATGTGTAATGTTGAACGGTGATTTTAGTTTCCAAACTATCATGTCTGCAACTTGTCTTATATCAGTGGTCGATATGCTTATGTGGATTTTTTATCCATTGTAATGTTCGCCCAAGCTCTAAAAAATTTCTGGTCCGCCACTGATTTCAGCCATACAACTCTGAACCCTTTTTTTTTTGCCATCTAACTATCAGTACCAGACAAATTTGGCCCCGTTGGGCTGTGCTGATAAGCCGGCTGAAAAACACTGTTGGCTAATTTGTTGTGAGAGAAAAACACTGTTCCGGCTGAAAAAACAAGCTGAAAAGTACGGATTATAAGCCGGATGAAAAGGGCCAGACCATCTAGCTGGTTTATTTAAAAGGTGGTTTCGTATTTTCTGAAAACAATAAAAACTGGCAACTGATAGATTATATTTTTAGAAATATTTTGGTATTAGTTTCATATGGACTAGTAATTATACGTAGACTGCAATTAGCAGAATTATTTCTCATCTAACCACATCATAAAAAAGTTAGGGAAAGTCTATTTCAGCCATACAAAACCCATTTTTTTAACCATCTACCTATCAATACCAGACAAATTTAGCAATCTAGCTGGTTTATTTAAAAGGCGGTTTTGTATTTTCTGAAAACAACAAAAACTGGCAACTGATAGATTATACTTTTAGAAATATTTTGGTATTAGTTTCATATATTTTGATTTATAATGAATTAGTTATGATTTTCTTTAAAAACAAAAAACACCTTTGAAAACACCTAGATGGCTAAATTTACGTTCAGCAAGCTGTCCATGGAGGGCATTTTTCACAATAGCAGTATAGAAGTGCATGCTAAACTTTCACAAATTTGAAGTATTCAGTTGCATAAAATGGAAAAAAAAAAGTTACACAACAGCTAAGCTGCCATAACACATGAATGATGCACAAACATTATGATGGTATATATAACAAAAACTTCAATGGGACCATGAATAGAATATTGCTGAAGAGATAACTTACATGCAGTTCCAGTTCTTCCAAAACTGGAGCCAACTCCAAAAGGTAAGCAAGACGAATAATACCACCAGTGTGCTCATCATGATGTCTAAACATCTCGATGGTCAAGACAAGATGCTTGATGTTGAAGAACACGGTAGGGCATTTTGTAAATTCTTGCATCTGACACATCACACATGAGGGCAGTCATTTAGAAAATCTATAATTAAAGCACATGAAAACGTATTAAATTTTCATTAGCATTGAGCAAACCTTGGTGTTTCCGCACATGACAAGTTCCATGTTGAGTTTCTGCACATGAGGGATACCACTTGGAAGCCCTGTGAAGGCATAGTTAAAACAATCAGACGATGCTAGCAGCGCAACAGTCGCCTCTGCTAGGGCCAAGCATCCATTGAGCACAATTGGCATCGGACTGTCGTGAAACTTGAATATTGTTTGGAGCTTGGATCTCAACCTTTCACATCCCTTCGCAATGTTGCACGCGCAAGTAGCGCAACCAATACAATGGCTGCGACATTTGCAGGCCGTGCAGGGTACAACGCACGATGCTTAGCCACTCAAGAACGGCACACTCTGGCAACAGGCACTGGAGATGTCCAGGGACCGACACTCCGTCGAGCTTGAGCTTCTTGAGATTTGTGAAGCCACAGAAACCAGGTGGTGGATTCAGGCAGAGAAACATGAGGCGCAATGATCTGACAGAAGAGCCATTGGAGCCGCTGAAATTATGCACCGGAAACATATACCTGCTGTCATGGTCATCGCCCCAGGACCCCCCGAGAGAAATCAAAGACAATGTGCCTCGCTTTCGACTTTGCAACGAAGCTAAGCCATCTGTCAACATGGCGGGTCTGTCGTCTGCGGAGCTTGAATCTAACCACAAAATTTTTCAGAATGGTAGACCTTAGCTGACGCAAGACACTGTTGACATTGCTGATGAACTTCTGTCGGTTCCTGACTGCATTGCTGCCGCTGCTGAACATCGTCTCCCTAGTGAACACCAGGTTCTCGTAGCATCTCCAAAGCCGTCGCCACTTATGAGACAGTATACTCATTCGCGCAGCTTCTTTGAACTCCAGCCGTGACAATACATCGCGTAGGATATCCTGTGGAACATAGCGTACAAATCAGTCTCCACCGGAATCAATGTCCAAAAAGGAGAGGAGATTCGATAGGACTTACAGGAGGCAGATGCTGAAGACGCAGAGCCTTGGCTCTAGTCTTCTTCTTAGAACCGTTCTTATCCATATAGCCTTCAGAGCCGGATGCACTTTTTTTTTTTTTTGCTTTTATAATCCCCAGCGGATATCAAAAATCAAAAGTTTAGGAAACATTAAACTCAGTAACCAATAAAAGAAGAATCGCACAAAATGTGAGTAAGATAAGATTCGATTGGAGAAAATTTCCAACCTAGCTTTGATTCAACTACACGGGAGACGGGACGGGGACGGGGACGGGGACGCGGGATGGAGGTTGGAGGCGTTCTGTCGTTCCAGGGAACAGAGAGAGGGCTCCGCGGCAGCGCTGTAGCCTTGAGGGCGTTGTGGTCGGAAGGTTGGGAGACGACGGCTCCGTGGCTGTCGTCGGCGCGTCGTCGGCTGTCGTGGTCGTGCGGATAGGCGAATTTTTATTTTAATTCACCTATGTCAATCAATATTTTTAAAATAATCTATCCAAAAATTATTTCAGACCTAACCCGTTTTGCTCGCGTACCACAGCCGAAGCATGTTGTTGTGTACTACTCTTACTCTTGTCCAAAAAAAATGCAAGTGAATGGTATTCACATCAATTTATTACAAAAGTACATTCTGTAATTAATCTAATATTATTTGTCTCATATCATTAATATTGATGTTTTTATTAATAATTAGTCAAACTTAAGATAGTAAAACTTAAGCACTACATTAGAATTCTATTCTATATTGGATGGAGGAAGTACATGCATTGATGTGACAAAACTATCGAATTACCACAACAAAGTAGTTTTGTTGCGCTGCTCTTTTTTTACAAAAAGGAGAGAGTTATATTGATTACTCAAGAAACATGTTACAGGCCGTGTTTAGATGTTGAATTCGGCCGGCCAAATTGGAATGCGTAGTGTACCAATTCGTTTGTATTTGGTAAAAAATGTCCAAACTTTGACTAATTAGGCTCAAAATATTCGTCTCGTAAAGTACAACAAAACTGTACAATTAGTTTTTAATTTCATCTACATTTAGTACTCCATACATGTGCCAGTATTTTGATGTGATAGAAATCTTCTTTTTCATAGTGAAATTTAAGGTTGAAATTTAGCATCTAAACAAGGCCACGATCTTTCGCAATCAAGGACTCCACACATTGGGAACCTGCCCACGCCACACTGCTGAATGTGAGGTAGCTTTCGCCAACGGGAGTTCATGAGCGTGACAAAAGAAGGAGCACTTAGCCAAATCTCGATCTAACTAAATTTACTTCCAACCAGCATTCACAATGGCCTCGTTCGGCTGGGCTGATAAGCCGGCTGAAAAACACTATTTGCTGATTTATTGTGAAAGAAAAATAGTGTTCCGACTGAAAAAACAAGCTGAAAAAGATGAATTATAAGCCAGGTGAACAGGCTCAATATGTTTACAGGCAGGTTAGGTGGGATTAATAGAAAATTGAAAGCTAAGATATTTGTGGGTGCAAGTGCAATGTGCTAGACGATTTGGCTAACCCGCAATAATATAGTGTTTAATAAGGCCGCAGCACCATCTTATTTGCAGGTTATCTTCAGAGGGACATACTGGACCCGGTATTGGTCTCTATTGCAGAAGGAGGAGGATCGCCAGATGATAATGATGGGCTGCAGGAGTATTGAGACAACCGCGATGGAAATATTTGCAAGATACGAATGGAGATTTAGTAATAGGATCGCTTTCTAGATGTCGACTTTGGAAGTTTCTCTTTTTTCTTTAGATCAAAACTTTGTGTTTCTGATTGCGTGGCTGTGATTTGCTTGTGGTGTAATAATGAATAGCTATATGCATCGATCGATGCAGAAGCTGGGATATTAATATATATTTCCTTTTCTAAAAAAACTTTTCTATGCATCACAATAAATAATTTATTATCATCCCATCTCACAAAACTTAATATATTTGTTATATGAAGTGTAAACAGCCAAATTTAGTGGCCTGCAGAAGGCAAGTACTCTAGATTTTGAAACATCTAATTATCAATGTAAATCGATGCGGCCTGCGGGCACAATCAAAGATGAGAATGTCCACGGCAGATCCACATGTAGATGTGTCCACAATCAGAGATGGGATTAATGGTTCGTACATCTTGCTGAGGCTCGGTCTGCGTCACCTAATAATACCAGAGAAGTGCAAGAAAAGAAAATCCGGCAAATCAAGCAAAAAGGTGAAGGTTGCGTCGGGCGGACACAACAATGATGTTTCTGTTGAAGCCTGAATATCTGGTTAGAATATCCGGTTTTCGCTTACCTGAGCCGCCAATTTTGTACTAGCTGCTGTTCAGCTGTTGTAAGTGGCGTTATTGCCCAACGACACGAATCACTTCTGATGTAAATGCGCTCGTTGGCGAGTTTAGAAGGCCCCAGTGCGTTAAGGCATCGACCATCTGTTCGAAATTTCCTTGGGGGCTTTATATCATAGCGAAAACTTCAGATCAGATTTCTTTTTTTCGCGATCACGCCTGTCCCTGGACGCGTTTTTCATTAAGCAGAGAAGAGTCCACCCAAAACTTCAGATCAGATTTCAGAAGTTATACTTATTACACCCTTTGATTGCTGCAGCTACCATACGGTCCGGGTTGGTTTTCCCCCTTTTGATTGTGTCCCATGTGTCTTTGTGTTGGGTGTGATACCGAAGCAGCAGTACCACGCCCAGCAATAACTCCACTTGAAATTGTTGGATCTGCCATCTGGATGTCGGCGAGGCATTGCATAATTTCCTTCCTTGTCGATTGGCACAAGCTTTTTTTTTTTTTATGGTTGTAGTGTTGTACCGAAAGCTGCGGCTTTTGAGGTGGATCATCCGTGCTTCTCGTTGCACTGACATATTGATTGATTTAGTTATCAGTAAGGACTTGGCTGTCTCCTGTGCCAGTGCTTGTAGTATACAATCCTGCAGTGAATGAACATTATTTTTCTCTCACACATTTCAGCATAAGCCAAAATTTTAGCGAAACGAATGGGGTTGCTGCTGTATCAGTGTGAGTGCGCAATAGAAATCGCGCTGCCGTGGTTTGCTGCTTGGCATAGTACAAGCAGTTCATCTTCGTCAGTCGCAATCCAGCAACACTTCGTTGCTTCAGCCTTTGGGGACAGACAGGATCATGCTGTTCGAATATACGTGGCATTTACAAGAGAAAGATGCCTGTGAGTCGAACGGAATATGATGTTGATGATACGTATATAAGATGCCATGCACACCAATCAGTGGTCGCTGCTTTCTCCTTAACTGCTGAAGCTCACTGTCCTCGCCACCTGATCGTTTCCTCCAAAAGCAATCCATTGATCCAATCCAAGCATATGCATATTGCATATTCTTTTCGATATGCTCCCAAGCCAAACTCAACTCACGAAAGCAAACATCACACCCGGAACGCGTACTTAAGATGAAAAACAGGAGCTGCAAATACTGCGAGTGCGAGTCTATCAGAAACCACCTGCTCTGAAATTCTGAAAGACTGGGGGAACTTTGAAAGCAGCACCTCTTTGCCTCGTCGTAAACAGGAATCAATCGCGTTCGCAGCGGCCAAAGTTTGGGCCACCACCATGTGACAATGAGAGCCACACCAGTGACCAGCCGGACGGTAAAAGGAAAAAGAAAAGAAAAGAAATTCCCCACTCACTGTTGAGATCCGAGGCTAGTCCAACGTCCACGTTCACGCCACGAGGAGGGATCAGGCAGGCCACTAGGCACTGGCACGCCCTACAGAGAATTCGCTCTCGGTCTCTGTCCAACGGCCGGTGGCAACCTGTCCTGTCGCCAGTCGCCACCCGCCACCCGCCAGCGGCGTGACAAGCACGGGCGGCCATCCTCGTTTACAGCAAACAGTGCTATGTTCTAGATGAAACGGACATCTTTGGTGTCGATTTCACGGTGGTGTGCAGCAGCACGTACACACGCTGTGTTGTGTACCGAAAGCAATACTGGCAATGGTAGGAAAAAAACAATCAGAAAGTGATGTTTTTTTCGGCACCAGACATTTTTTATGCGCCTTGTTGTCGTTGGTACACAAACACAACGGCGTTGGTTCACGTTTCCTGCATGTGGACGCGCGGAAAGGCCGGCGGCCACCGCAGTTAAAAACAAGCGTGGTGGCAGCTTTTGGTTGGACAGCCTCCCCGCCCAATGGTTAAGCTAAGCTCGTCCCTTGCATGGTTATGGTTATCTCATCGGTAGGCTAATCAAAGAGCTCGATCTGTAGGAAAAGGCGTGTGGGATTAGTTTGACCGTGGTGAATCTGACGGGAACCATGTGCACGCCACGGGCCACGTCAGTGGTGGAGCGTTGAGTAATCACTCCTTCATGTCCTACTAACTAACCTGTAAAACTGAGCGACTAAACATATTAATTGTTCCTTTGTGGATCAGATCTCCAACAAGCACTAATAACTGCAGGTAGTATCCACCGCTACGGAGCGCCTACCGTGTTGAAATTTTGTGACGGTGTGATGGGTGGCGAGGAGCCTTTTTCGTCAGTCCTACTCCTCCATAGCTGCGTGCGTTGCTGCTCCAGCCTCAATAATACCGGCAGGTCCAAATCCAGTGCGCCCTCCGTCTGTCTCACGTGATCTCGTTCCGAGTCACTGCTGACTCTGCACAAGCGCTTCAACTGCCTGCCATGGCGAGATCCGTTGCAGTTGCTGAAGAATTGCAACCACCTTTGGTGTTCGTCGAGTTGGATCCTAGGTAGGAGTAGTGACAAACACATGACAACAAATATAGTATCCACATGAGATTGAGATCATGGTTTCGACCGCCAATTTGTCTGAAATCTGCAATCGTTCCACGCCGAAGGCCGCGTAGCCCTGCCTCTCTCCGGAGGCCTTGTTTAGTCCGCGAAATATTTTAGAAAATGGTACTTTAACACTTTCATTGTTATTTGGTAATTAGTGTCCAATCATGGTCTAATTAAACTTAAAAGATTCGTCTCGTGAATTTCGTCTAAACTATATAATTAGTTTTATTTTTTATCTATACTAGCAAATATGCCCGTGCGTTGCAACGGGAGAAAAAAATTAATAGAAAAATAAGTATAGGAATGTTGCATATCTATTTGTGTTTTACCCTTTTGTTAAAATTTGAAAGCTATAGTTTATTTTATAATGATAAAGACCATGACATCCATATAAGCTAATATTGATATTAATATCACATTATATCCTATTAAGTCTATATCAAATTACAATACAGCTTCAATAGAATTTTTTCCACTATAAAGCACAAAAATATTTATTCGTGATTATACCATAACTTTAACTATTCTAATTTGTTATTACAATTAGCAATGAGTTGCATCGTGTCAGAGATTGATATGTCTATTCTATTATTTATTTTTGATGCTAAACATGCCATATTATAGATCTAATGCATAGACAATTTCACAAGAATTCCAAAAAATCTATATTTGCTATTTTACGAATTTTCTACGATTTACTACGAATTTCTAAAGATTCAGCCAGATTTAAATGGAAAAACAGAAAAAGAAAAGGCAAACACTTTCCCCTCGAACCCCTTGAACTTTTCGGTAAATGACGAAGCCCAGATCTGAAAAACTACTCTCTCTGGTTCTTTGCATCAGGAACCCTACAGAGAGTTTCTATTTGCATACGGCTCCTTCTTCGTTGGAACGGAGACGGAGCATAGCATCGGGCTCGGCCGGTGAGGGGATGGCAGTGCTAGGGCTCGCCCAAGTGCGCGCGCACCCGTGGAGGGGCTCAGCGTGGCTAGAGGCCTGCTGTGGTGCGTAGGCCACGCGTCCAGGCGGCCACGGCGACGGCATGGCTTCGGGTCCGAGGCCCTCGCCTTCGGACGACGAGCGACGGGGCTAGGTCGGCGTGGTGAAGGACGCGACGGTGGAGCTGTGGACGCGGTAGCTTGGCCGGGGAAGCAGCGGCGGCGACGCTACGCGGTCGCGATGGTGATGGCGACGGCGCTGCTCGGCTGCGAACGCGAGGGTGAGCGAAGGAGGCGATGAGGCGAATATTGTGTAGTCCAATTTGGATTTGTAATTCTGTTCGAGGTAGGAGACGTGAGCGAGGATGAATACGATACCTCATCACGTAACCTAGATACATAGCTTGTAGACAGAAAATTAGAGGGCGCAAACAAATTTGAGTGCAGAAATTTTTCTTTTTAAATATTAGGTATAAATATAGATATAGATAGAGATAGATATAGATTTAGGAGGAGAGAGTACTCGCTAAGTAAAACAAAAAGCAAAAGATCCAGCTCACGTGGCCCTTCCGGATCCCCCATCCGCGGACACGACACGGCGTGCCCGTGCCCCTTCGCCGCTGCCGACTCTGCTTTGTCCTAATCAACTCATTTTCCCTCTCCTCAAGATCGCCAGGTCAAGTTGACCCCCTTGCCGATTACGACTGCCGTGCCCCGCTCCGCGCTCCAGCAAGCCAACAGCTCATTCCTCTCACCACCCTGCTCGTTAATCACCCCACTAACCAAGCAATCAATTCCCTCCTTCCCAGCCACAGACCGTGGAAACGCAAACGCACGCGAGACGAGAGCGCAGCCTGCCGCCCCCTTTCCCTTCGCCTCTTCGCGTCGCCCAGATCTCAGTCGCTGTTCGCTCCATGAGCTAGGGGATCCGAGGTGTCCTCTAGGCGAAGTGAAGTTGGCCGGCCGCGGCGGCCAGGATGGAGCTGATATCCGGGATGGTGATGGGGGTCATGGTCGGCATCGCCATCATGGCCGGCTGGAGCCGCGTCATGCGCCGACGCAGCACGAAGCGCATCGCCAAGGTGAGTTGGTTCCCAGATCTGAAAAACTACTCTCTCGTTCTTTGCACCAGGAATATTGCAGAGAGTTTCTATTTGCATACGGCTCCTTCTTTTTCGTTGGAACGGAGACAGAGTAGAGCGTCGGGCTCGGCCGGTGAGGGGATGGCAGTGCTAGAGCTCGCCCAAGTGCGCGTGCACCCGTGGAGGGGCTCAGCGTGGCCGGAGGCCTGCTGTGGTGCCCAGGCCACGCGTCCAGGCGGCCGCGGCTACGGCATGGCTTCGGGTTCGAGGCCCTCGCCTTCGGACGACGAGCGACGGGGCTAGGTCGGCGTGGCGAAGGACGCGACGGTGGAGCTGTGGACGCGGTGGCTTGGCCGGGGAAGCAGCGGCGGCGACGCTACGCGGTCGCGACGGTGATGGCGACGACGCTGCTTGGCTGCGGACGCGAGGGTGAGCGAAGGAGACGATGAGGCGAATACTGTGTAATCCGATTTGGATTTGTAATTCTATTCAAGGTTGGAGGCAGACAGAAAATTAGAGGGCGGAAACAAATTTGAGTGCAGAAATTTTCCCTTTTAAATATTAGGTATAGATTTAATGCTTCAAATATATGTCAAAGATTCGATGTGACGAAAAATCTTAAAATTTTTTACAAAAATTTTAGGAACGCGAGCTGCGATCTACAACGATCGTGCGGCACATGCACAAATGGCCAAATGGGGAGTTCGTTGTTTTCTCTGGACTGAACATGGCAGTGGCAGTTAGCGGTTAGTGGGGAGGTGGTGGTGGGTACTGCTGCATGCCTACAGTCAGGGTACCTGTAAACGAACCAACACATGGCAAGGCCGGCGGGTCAAACGGTGAGACAGACCTACGGAGGGACCATCTACGTGCTCCAGCCCATGTGATGTGGTCAGTCTGCTGATCATTTCGCCCAAACAAATCCATCCATTCCATTTCATCATCGCCCTTGTTTAGTTCCCAATTTCTCCTCCAAATTCTACTATGTAAAAAGAAGATTTCCCATCACATCGAAATGTCGACACATGTATGAAGTACTAAATGTAGATGAAATTAAAAACTAATTACACAGTTTTGTTATACTTTGCGAGACAAACATTTTGAGCCTAATTAGTCAAAGTTTGGATAATTTTTACCAAATAAAAACAAAAGTTGCTACAGTACGATTTGACATACACTATTCCAAGTTAGATCTCCCAACTTGGGATCTAAACAGGGGCATCGCCGGAAATTTGGCAATGATATTCTCAAAACCTGGCGGTTCAATTCAATCCGCCACTTGTTTTTGAAACTGAAGCGGCGGTCGTCAGACGCTGCGGTTTATATTTTACGGTAACTATGATTGAAGTAAAAAACATCACGCGGTGGCGCTGCAAGCGCGCCCCGCTGCTGTCGATGGCAAAGCAAAAACGAAACAACAGCACGAGGAGCCACGTCGTGGTGTGCCCAAGCGGCAATCACGATCACAGCGGGCCGGGCGGTCCCAACGGATGACACCGATGGATTGAAAATATCGGAAGCCAAAAAGCCCAAACCAACCAAACAAGCGAAAGAGCATTTTAAAACGGGAGCACAGCTATATATTTCGATTTCTCAAAAGAAAAAGGCTGTATATTTCGAAAATTGGCGGAGGTTGGAGGCTACATCCAAGCACCGCAACGGTCCATTTGTATTCGACTCAGCTTGTTGAAAACGTGAGATAAAATCGACGTGCTTGCTGTTTCCAACCAGGCGATGTCTGCACCGAAACAAAACAACGCCGTCCGTAAGAAACCCACACACACGATTCTTTTTTTTTTAAAATGAACTTTATTTTGTATGAACTGACTGCAGTTTTGCCAAAAATAAGCAAGCAAGATAAACAGGAGCAAGCAACCATATCAAATGGGCCGAGAACTGAAAGTTGCCAGAACGCCACAGACCGAACAAAACCTGACCAAAAAACATGCTGTTTATCTTTACACCAACGCCACGGCAACGCCAGAGCCAAGCAAGAAACACGAAGACGGGAAGAAAATTGTTCAGGCAAAGGCAATCAGCTAAATAAACAGGAGAGAGAATATTCAATTCCAGCTCCCGACCCCCCCTTCTGTGTGCTGGTCTCCTCCCTCCCTCCCTGCCTCCCGTATTAAACTCGGCCAAGAAAAGCAAAGAGAGGGAGGAGAAAGGCAAGGGAATTGGGAAGGTAGGAGAGAGAGAGGGAGCCAGGGAAAGCTCTCTTCTTTCTTCTTCCTCTTCCTCCTCTCGAAATTCCATCTCTTGTCTCTCTGTCCTCCTCGCCCGGTTCCCCCGGTTTTTGAGAGGGGAAAAGAGGAGGCGGAGGAGAGGAGGGATGGGGCGGGACGAGAGGTTCCCGGTGTGGGAGGCCGCGCTCGGCGCCGGGGTCGCCGCCGCCTTCGCCGCTGGGCTCGTCGGGGTCTACCTTTCCATGCCGGACTCCGACTACAGCTTCCTCAAGTTGCCACGTAATCTCGAAGAACTCCAAATCCTCACGTATGTTTCCTTTCTCCTGCCCCCCTAATAAGAAGCTCTTCGTTTCTCTTGTTCCGGTTGGTGAATTGGTGCCTTGTCAGTTCTGTTCACGAAAGCTTCAGCTTTTTTTTTCCTGTGATGTGATGTCAAGATTCCCTCGCTATGATTATTAGTTGATCTCTGCACGCAAATTGTCTATATGCTCTAAATGGAGTAGTTTCCAAGGCACAAATCGATTTCATTTCTTTTTTCTTCCTGTACGTGTAAGGCAAATCTGTGTTGGTGGATCGATTGATGAATAATGTGCACGACAAGCGTTTCATTCTTTGTCTGCGATTTCATTGCCAAATGACACTGGCGTTTGTCGCAATGAAACAGTTGATTGGTAGTGTGGCAGCTTTGCAAGGAATTATTTAGCGGTTATCTCGTGATCCGGAATGGATCTCAACGTTCGTTTGGTGGAAATTCTGAAAGACGTATAGCATGGACCTGGTGAAATTTGCTGCCCCTTGTGTTAATTCGAAATTAAGACGGATGATTTGTTTGTGTTCTGGACCATTATGAATTTCCCTTCAAATTGGGAAGATTAGATTTCTCAAAAGTAAGACCGGTGCCATCTTCAAGTACTGCTTGCTTGTGTTTGTGCTGTTAGTTGAACCATAATTTTAGATCTGATGGCAACCGATCAACTTGAATTACAACCTGGTGTTCCAATTCGAATCTACATTTCTCTGGGTAAAGTTTTTAAAAGGGTAACTTAATCATGTCACTTTATTTTTCCTAATAATTACCATGTCACTTTCGTGCCAGCCACAATTGCCATATGCTTTTGGACTTGGTCGAAGCGTGTTCCATCTGCCTTGAGCCGATAATCACACAGGATCTGATCTGTCTACACACGTCAGCTATTTGTTTGATTGTTTCCCATATTAATGGTTTACCGTTTGCACATGACCTTCTTCTTTCTTGCTACACTACCGAATTGGACATGCCCTTTGTTTTTTTATATTGCCGAAATGAAAGTTCAGATGTGTGCACAGTACTTAGTAATTGCTAGTACCACTGGAATGGAATTTTCCTTTGTTTTCTAACGACCAGTTTGTTTCTTTGCAGTGGCCATCTTGAGAACTATACTAGTGACTACACCCTACAGGTGTTGGTAGGTTATTGCGCTGTGTACATCTTCATGCAGACCTTCATGATCCCAGGGACAATATTCATGTCTCTGCTTGCTGGTGCTCTATTTGGGCAACTCCGGGGCTTGGCCCTGGTGGTCTTTGCTGCCACTGCTGGTGCTTCTTCGTGCTATTTCCTGTCGAAGATGATTGGGAAGCCACTGGTGTTCACACTGTGGCCAGATAAGCTCAGCTTCTTCCAGAGACAGGTATCTAAAGACCAAAATCGCCAAATGTAGTTTTGTTTCTAAAGTCTGTGTATCAGGCTTAAATTGTTTATTCTGAATTGCTCTACGCTTGAGTCAGGCTATTTGATTTAAGTCCCTCGTCTATGTATCTCATAACTGAGGAGAGGTAAATTGTCTTTCATTTCAGGTTGCTAAAAGAAGAGAGAAGCTGTTGAATTACATGCTTTTCCTCAGGGTGACCCCAACATTGCCAAATACCTTCATCAACTTAGCTTCACCCATAGTAGATGTCCCCTACCATACATTCTTACTGGGAACTCTCATTGGTCTTATCCCAGCTGCTTATGTGACTGTCAGGGTAAGTTCTATTGTCAGATATCATGCTTGTTTACCTGTTGCCATCTAGTGTCCCCTTTTTGTGCTAATATCAGTTCTGCTATTTCCCCCCTACTGTCATGCATACAGGCTGGAATTGCTCTTGGAGAGTTAACTTCGCTGAGTGACCTTTACGACACCCAGTCGATAGCACTGCTATTCCTGATCGGTGTTGTTTCAGTTACACCAGCATTGTTGGGCAAGGACGAGGCACAAGAAAAACCATCAGAAATGGCGGTAGGCGCGTCATGATCACCAAAGCACCGAGAGGTGTCCACCTCACCTGTATATATCAACATCCAGCATGCAGTGGCTTCATTAGTTCGGATCGACAGGCCCTTGTGGCTGGATGACAAAAATGGTTGGCATGGCTACATAGCTTGGCAGGTCCTTGGCCTAAACTCCGTCCACCGCCGGCCTACATAGGCACCTGTGTCGCCTTCATCAGAACATGATTCGGTGGCCATTCACCACATTATGAATGAATGAATGAACCTGGGAAGCAGAATGCCCGTTAGACAAGCTGCTCTGATATGTAAACGAGTAGTGCTGTTCGGATAGGACAGGCATTTAGTCCAATCCCTGTATATATTGACCAGATTCATTCAATCCATATTCAGTGGTTCAAAGATAATGCCCTGTCCAGCTGCTGTGTTCCTGAATGTCTTGCTCCATTTCTAGTTTCCCTTCTGTGCCTGATTGACTATGGCCTACTGGTTCTGTTGTAAATGCCTTGTCCGTATCAGTTTGGCATTTGGCAAATCACGATGCCTTCCCTGTCGGTAGGAAACAGTAGAGCTTGTTTCCTCCTGTGTCCATGCCAAGTGACGCGGTCGTCAAATGCGCGACTTGCAAAAGGAAACAGTAGAGCTTGTTTCTGATCATCGGGTGTTTATTTTTGTTTGGTGAGCATGAAGGGAGAGACACTAGCCCGACGTACAGTTTTCAAACAAAACTGTTTCGATTTTTTTTTTCGAATCACACTACAGTACACACGCTACATATATGTACGTACACCCATCACTGTGAACACACTACTAAAAGAATAGCGTTGTTTTTTTTCTTAAAATATTTTCGTATCATTGTATTATAAGAATAGCGTTGTTAAGTTCTAATATAATTTTTCACCATCATCAGAAATATAAACAGCCGATCTACGCACCCTTTGCTAGTTCCGATGATCTTGCAATAGTGTCGCTACTTTTTTTCGATAGAATGTTTCGTTTTCTAGTGAAGCCTTTTAAGTTAAAGTTTTTATTGAAATGGACCAATTTTCTCGTGAAACCGAGAATTTTTAAAAGCTAGAACATTTGAATAATGTTGAATTGAAACCGTTGAGTCATTATATTATTAGAGGAAAGAAATGTTGATAGCCACTGTTAGCTGGGTCAACGTGGCGTTCAATTCGTCTTTGGCAGGTTCCAGATGTTCACAGATGCAGGTGTTTACTGTGACCAAAGATGAATGCTCCTTGTGGGCTAGTGCTGGAGGAAAGGTCTTGAAACCCCTAATAGTTGCAAATAATTTAGTGAGTACTTCGTAATTAGCTTTTGTTTCCTAACCCCTACAGGGGGCGCGCTCCTCGCGCATTACGTTGTGAACTCTGTCTTTCCCTTATTAATATAATGCCGGGTAACCGGATCTTTCAAAAAAAAATCGTCTTTGGCATTCATCCACTCCAAGTGCTAAACACTGTTGGGCTTTGGCAACACGTCTCAGTCAAGCGAATCGTCATGGGCCGATGACGCTACATGGCTACCCCGCAGCAGCACTGTTGGCATGTTGGGCTACCCAAGTTGAACTGGGATCGTCCCCATCTCCGCCGCTGAGCAGGCAGCGACCGCCTAGCAGTTGCAAATAATTTAGTGAGTAATTAGCTTTTGTTTCCTAACCTTCTTGTAGTACAGGGGCGCGCTCCTTGCGCATTACGTTGTGAACTCTGTCTCTCCCTTATTAATATAATGCCGGGTAACCGGATCTTTCGAAAAAAAAAATCGTCTTTGGCATTCATCCACTCCAAGTGCTAAACACTATTGGGCTTTGGCAACACGTCTCAGGCCACGTTTAGATTGCAAAAGATTTCAACCCGATGAATAGTATCACTTTCGTCTTATTTGATAAATATTGTCCAATTATGGAACAACTAGGCTCAAACGATTCATCTCGTGATTTCCAACTAAATTATGTTATTAGTTATTTTTTTACCTACATTTACTACTTCATGCATGAGTGTAAAGATTGATGTGATGGAGAGAGAGTGAAAAAATTGTAACTTTTAGGTGCATCTAAACAAGGCCTCAGTCAAGCGAATCGTCATGGGCCGATGACGCTACATGGCTACCCCGCAGCAGCACTGTTGGCCTGTTGGGCTACCCAAGTTGAACTGGGATCGTCCCCTTCTCCGCCGCTGTCCGAGCAGGCAGCGACCGCCGCAGCCAAACACGGCCAGGCCGGGGAGCGGTGGAGAGGAAGTGGAGCACCGGCGCACCGCATATGCTCGGGGTTCTTCGCCGCGCAGCGCTCGCCGCAGCGTCGTCGCCGGCGGCGGGCCTCCGACAGGTGCGTCCGATTCCGACTCCCACTCTTCAGGGCTCGTGCTGCTGCTCGCGACTCGCTGCATTCCTTCCGCCCGCACTAGTCTGGTTGATTTCGGACGTGGTTTGGCCGTCCTACATCCTGAGGATCCAGAAGCGTGTAGCTCTGATACTGAACTTATGATTAGGGAGAGGGAGGTGTTGTTCATTGTTCACTAAACGATTCGAATAGATGGGCCGTAGTTTAGAGTGCTGCACTTTCGGGTGGCGCGCGGCTGGATGGTCTAAGAGCTGGTTACGAGTATATCGGTTTATGAACGAGGTTTGCGTGTAAACATGGAAATCTGTGACTACGGCTCTCTGCTCGTTGTGATTGTGAAAAATAGCAGTGTTATGTGTGAAGCCTGACAAAACTTGTGGTTTCTGAATTTTGCAGTTTCAGCACGCTTACCATAGAAGCAATGAGAGATTATCACCTATCCGTGGTAAGTGTGGTCAATGGCCATAGTCTCCTCTTCCTAGTTGCTTCTTTATCTAATGTCTTTGTTTAGGCCTATGAGCTTCTCATAAACTCGTACCTAAGTATGTGTCTTCCAAATGATAAGCTATTGCATGCACCATAAAATTTCGACTTGGGGAATGTCTATGTCACTTACTGCTTATTATATCGAGCTTGGTATTTCATTTTGTTCTATAGGTCAGTCATTACAAAATATCTGCAAAATTTCTCATCTACCCTTTGTTGCACAGAGAAGACCAAGAAGTTTCGTATGGTCTTAAGTGGGCTATTGCTGGGAAAGGTGTCATTGTGAAAGATAAGGTCTTCCATAACTTGGAAACATCCGAGCTTCAGAAAGGAGGTACTACTTACCCAGGTATGTCTAAATTTATTGTTGTCCTGTAATGATGTGCATGTACAACAGATATATGATACTGACTGCATCATGAACATGCAGACTGTTTGTCTGGTATACCACTTCATGTTAGAGGAGATGTCATTGGTGATGTCCCTGGTGTTTCAAAAGCTCAATTTGCAAAGCTTCTGAAACTGGTAGGTTATAAGTTTTGGCTTCACCCCCTCAATGGGATGGTATTCAATGATGATTATCATGAATGGAGCTGAAATACTGTTAGCCCTTTTTTTCAGCATCCAAATTTTTTTACTCTTCTTAATTTAAGTCATAACATCTCCCTGTATGTTGACAGACTGCTTGCTTGTATAGGTGACGTTTCATCTTTCATCCATCTCATGTCTATATGTTCAAGATGGTGCTGTTGGTTCCTCAGCAG
Source organism: Saccharum spontaneum (assembly GCA_022457205.1). Classification (NCBI taxonomy): domain Eukaryota; kingdom Viridiplantae; phylum Streptophyta; class Magnoliopsida; order Poales; family Poaceae; genus Saccharum; species Saccharum spontaneum. Next base: position 45,799,015 of record CM039599.1, read on the forward strand.
AATGTGATGCAAAGGTTCGAGTCATTAGTGATAACCCCTCTGCTGTTATGTCACTGTCCAATGTCCTTTGGAAAATACCGGATCGTGCGATTTCCCATGACACGTCCCCTTTGACTATATATGCTACCAGTTCCATCAGGTACATTATCTTTTTCATTCTTTTACATATACATATGATTTTAACTTGTTCATTCATTCAAGTAATATCTTCTCCAGCAAGAACTGAAGTCTGTAGTTGGCTATAATGGAAGACTAATTAATATCTTCTATCTTCTTTATGAATGTTTGAAGCAGTAACAACGTCAAGACTGTTATTGGTTCTGGAACACAATATGCTAATGGATTTGCAGCGGCGGATATTGAACGGTCATCTCTAATCCTATGCGGTAAAGCATTTGCTGATTCAGCTATTGTGAAAGATGCACTTACTGCTATGACAGCCCCAATATTGTCTGCAAGAGGCGGCCTCCCGGTTCCAGGCTGGTAAAGTCAGCTTATTACTCTTTGTTTATTCTGTATTCTGTTTCTGTAAAGTTCTTATTTTCCTTCCATATTGTGTATTTCAGGCTTCTGTGCTTTGGTGGTTTTATTGTATTATTGTTTGCTCCCGTGGAAATCATGATGTCCTGCCTAGAAATCCACAATGCTCTATTGTCCATTGACTGTGGTGCAGTCATCTCTTCTAAAGGGTCTACTGTGCTTTTCCCAACAAAGGCAAGAAGGGAGCCAAAATTGTTTGCCAAACCAACTGCCGTAATTATTGTGTCATCTGATAGGTAATGAAGAGTCCATGCTTTGGTGACATGATTTGTCTTGTCTAAAACATGCAGTATGTGGAGTGTTACAACAGTTCTTTTGCTAAACAGGAACATTAATGTCTCTTGTATTATGATAGTTAAAATGAAAAAAAAAATTGTAGTTGTGACAAGAAAGAATAGGACTAAGTTTGCTAACAATGTATTGGTCTTTTTTACTTTCAGCACTGGTGCCATACCATCTGTATCGAAGCTCTCTCCTGGCCAGGCTGCTTACCATTTCTTGGCTGGATACCACGATGGAAAATTTGTCCCAGCATACAGCAGAGCCCCCTCTCCTGCTGACCCACTTGCACTTGCAAGTTCCTTATTCTCACATGTAGGTGGCTCTATTTCTTTGTTTTTTCTCTCTGGTTATTTAGTAACTCGTGTTAGCTCTCTACCTTTTGCCCATTACTGTCTTTCTAGCATTGGCTCTGAAGATTGATGTGCTGCCTTTGCAGTTGAAAGAAGATGATACACCAGCATATCTGATCAATGCTAAGCACTCTGGAAAAAATGGTAATATAATATTAGATTCCTTTTTAATGTACTGTGCAGTTTGCCTTTCAGGAATAGACACTAAAAGATGACAAATATTGTGTAACAGACAATGAGTTTATGAAATTATTAAAGCTGGCACTATATCACAATCTGCCTGACATCAAAACTGAAGACTTTAGAGGTAAATAGTTCTTGACGCCCTATATACTCAATATCTTGGTAAGTGATATCCATAAAGTGTAGTCCAATTTTAACTGACAGAAATACATCTTTGGTTGCAGTTGGGGAACTCAAGGGGAAGTACAGGAACTTTCTTTCCAGCAAATTTGGCAAATGTTTACCCGAGGAATTCTCTTTCTAGGAGATATACTCTGAGGTTGCAGTGGACATCTTTCTTTTACCGACATAGTCACATAGGTTTACATTTTGAGTTAAAAAAGCGTTAGGAATCCCATTCTATCTCAATTAAAAAATAATACTCAATTTACCTTACATCTTTCCCCCTCCTGATGCTTGGGCACTGACGTAATGTATCTAGTACCTTCATTCATGAATTGGCTTGTGCAGTTGTGCACTTCCAATTCAGTCATTTTTGTTAAGCAGCAGAAAGTTGAAAACTTTCAGTATGTACATGTCACGTGTGGCTTTGTGAGCTGCAGAGATCAGACTGTACTATTCTATAGAATCGGTAACAACCAAAAGGTCCAAAAACTGCTCTCCATCATGCTGCAGTGTTCCCGGCTCCACTTTACTGGACACTGTTGCCTCTTCACCATTACTACTGCTGGGGCAAACACAGTGCAGAATGCAGTGAACTGTGAAACATTGGAGGGCACGATACAAAAAGGTGTCAACCGTCGACATTGAGAAATTGAATCTTACCGTTTCATTTCACGCGGGAGCTGCCAGAGCTTCACATGGTTTCACTGAGAAGAGTAGAAGACCGGTGCGGTGGTCCCTCTGCACCATGGTCCTTGCATCACCTGTTCATACTGGCATTACTGGAATCGATATCCATCTCATCTTAACTCACGTATTTTGGCATGCAGTCCTGAAAGTTTCAACTGATAAGGCGGTGAGCAGCGGAAGTTGCTCATCTGAACTGAACCTGATCTTTTGGTGTTGCTTATGGGCTCATTTATTCAGGCACATCACTCCAGGCCCATGTGAGCCAACTGAATAATTTGGAAATAGCATGCACCTTCATAATGTAGGAGTAGCATCTTATAGTAACTTTAGGGGAGTGGGGGAATTGCCAAAGGGGAAAAAAAAAAGGGTACCCGGAGCAAATCGTTTATTGAAGGCCAACAGCCTCATCAAGAACCCTACTGGCTCTCACATGTTTAACAGGCCTTTTCCGTCCAATAATACACCATGACCCGTTGCTATCATCACTCTGTAATGTCAGCTCAGGAACATGGGGATCGTCACTTCTGCTCATACAGGTTATTTGATCTTTTAGTAGTATAACTGATTCGAAAATCTCTGCTTCACAGACAGCAACATTAACAAACCATATAATGAACAATTACAAGAGCTAGCATACCAATGATCATCAATCAAACATACAAAAATGTAAGACATGAACTCAGCGGATGCAATTATGTAAATACAGTAGACATTTTGTATCCTTTGAAGCATCCATCATTTGCTTTACCATAACATGGGGGGAAGACTCAGGAACTAGATGGCTAGTCAAAGAAATATGTCACAAAGGATAGAACAAAGAATATCATCAGATGGTTTTATGCTAATTTTCGCTTTTCTTCTTCAGCAAACCACTGAATCTCTTCAGCAAAGGCTTCTTCTTATGCTGCTGGTGCAGTTTAGTTGGTGATGCCCTGCCACTGTTCTCCTTAGCTGAGTGCAACCCATTGCTGTCAAGACCTGCATCCCCCTTGTTTGATTCCAAATCAACCTGTAAGTCACCATCATCATTCTCCTTCTCCTTAGATGAATCATAGTCAGCAAACTTGCTGTTCTCCCACATTTTGGAAACTACCACAACAGGTTCATCTTCATCTTCAGTGTCCCCCTTCTCATTATCTCCTTCCTTGGTGTTACCATTTATCATGCCATCTTTTGCATTTGCAAGCTGGGTAGAGAGTTGCTTAATCTTCTCAGAAGCAGCTGATTCCTTTGCCTGCAGGTCGTCATTCTCCTGTTTTATGTTCTGCAATTCATTCTCTTGGTCTAATACCTTCTCTTTCCATTGGATAGTTTCAGCGTTGGCTTCCTCCCTGATTCTGTTAGCTTCCACTAGCTGAGACTCAAGCTGCTGCAGCTTCTCCTGCAACTCTGTGTTTTCATTTTCTTTCTCCTTAACAACCTCCAAGGTCCTGTCCATGTGAACTCTGATAGCACCTATCTCTTCTTCTGAATTCTTAATAGAGCTGACAAAACTTAGCTCTTTGGACTGCCATTCCTCATGTGCACTCTTAACTTCTGCTTGCAGTCTTTCAACTGATTTTGTAAGGCAAACCTTCTCATAGTTTGCTTCATCAAGCATTAACTCATAGTTCTCCTTGGTATTCTTCAGACTCAAGTTAAGCTCCTCTACCTGTGCCTGAGCATGCTCGATCTCATCTTGTTTGAGAAGGTACTTCTCCTGTGCCTCTCTGGATTCAGCTGACATTTCCTGTAAGGCTGAGGCCAGACCCTCCATTGCCTTCTTAACTTTCTCAAGCTCATCTTTAGTAGATTCAAGCTCGTCAGCCAGCTGGTTCTTCTGTTCATTCAAGGTCTCTATTTCTGAGCTTGCATTTTTATCACTGCTCAGGGCCTCCATTTTCTCTTCCGCTGTCTGGAGCTTCAACCTAAGCCCTTCAACCTCTGTCCATAGATCTGCCGCCTCTTTCTCCGCAGCATTGGCCTGTTGGTCCGACACAACAATATCACTCTTGAGCTTTGCCAGCTCATCCTCCAAGAACCTGACTTTGTCCTGAAGAGCAGCAACTTCAGATTCTCTATCACGAAGCAAACTACTTGTTGAATCCAATTCTTCCATTGCTGAATTCAAAGACTCACCCTTCAAAATATTAGACTGATCAGCCTCTTCCAATCTGACCTCGAGCAGCTCTGCCTTCTTCTGCCATTCATCAGCTAACTGCTCTGACTTGGAACCAGACTTCCTAGCATCATCAGCATCACTCTTAAGTTCATTAACCATGCGCTCCAATTGAACTGCTTTCTCTTCAGCAGCCTTTGCTTTCTCAAGCTTGAGCTTTAATGCAGAGTTCTCTGCTTCAAGATTCTGAATCCTCTCTGCAGTCTTCTTCCCTTTGCCATCCATCTTGGAATCAATCAGCCCTTTGAGGCGCTTAACCTCTGCAGTGAGGAGCTCAACTTCCTGAGCCTTCACCTCAGAAGCCCTAACGGCATCATCTACCTGGCTGAGCGCTTCGTTCTTGGCATCAATTGCATCGGCCAGCTCATACCTGGCCTTCTCAAGCTGCTCCACTGTCGACCGCAGTGCAGCATTATCATCAGCCTCCTGCTGGCCATGCATGCTTGCCTGCTCCGACTCGCCGGCAGGGAGTTTATCAGTCTCCTGCGCCTCCTGCAGCTTGGCATTGGCCTCATCAGCCGCCTTCTTGGCAAGCTCCAGCTCCGCAAGGACTCTGCCCTTCTCCTTCTCGTTCTCCACCAACTGCTCCTTGGCCTTGACGAGCTCTTCTCGGACCGCGGCAAGCTGCGCCTGCAGCTCCTGCGGCGGCTTCGCGGGCTTCCCCCCTTGCTTCTGAAACCATCAAAACAAGTCTGAATTCCGCGAAAAAAAGCACGCGGATTTCCGCGCCCGCAAACCGCAGGCGGTGGTGGTACGGTAGTCGTCGCGGATTGCCGTACCTCCGGAGGCGTGGCGAGGCGGGAGGCGGCGGTGGCGGCCTTGGGCGTGGGCGCCTTGCGGTCGGGCGACCCCGACCCGGGGGACTTGTCGGCGGCGCGCGGCGTGCCGTGACCGGCGGCGCTCGCCTTGGGCACGGCCGGCTTGCGCGGCCTGCTGTCCTTGGGTGTTGGCGGCGTGCCGCCGCCGCCGCCCTTCTTCTCCTTATCCGGCTTCGGCTTGCCGTTGCTCTTCGCCTCCGCCGAGCCAGATCTGCGCTCGAACCAAGAAACGGAACCACCGTCAGAATCAGACGGTGAACGGATGAAGCATCCACCGCCGCTGGCCGCGGCGGGGACCCACCTCGCGCGCGGAGTCGCAGTGATCAAGAACCAGCACAGAAGGGGTGTGACGGAGGGACGCTTACTTGGTCTTGGAGCCCTGCATTGCGGCGCCTGCCTGCGTCTGTCTCTGCCGCTGCTGCTTGGCTTGGCCTCCTCTCGTCTCGTCCCTTTGGTGCGTGCGTCGGCGTCGCTCTCTAACGGGCAGGCAGCGCTATGAATGCGGAGAAATTTGGGGGGAGGAGTGGTGGGTGAGCGGTTGCGGCCGCGCTGCCACTAGTTGGAGAAGACGATGGACGGGCGCGGGCGGAGCGGTGGTGCGTCTGCGACTGCGGGCCTGCGGGCTGCGGTTGCGGCTAGAACTAGAAGACACCGCCTCCGATCAGCATCCCTGTGGGTCTGCTGTTGGGTCGCGTGGGGTCTTCACATTTTCCTCGCAGGTTTTTTTATTAGAGGACAGAGAGGGAAGGAGGGAGGCAGGCTGCATGCTGGGCTGGTGGTGGCCAGGGAGACGGAACGGAACGGAACGGGGTGGGTTGGAATGGAATTCGTTCGTCTTTTTATTCCCCACTGGTTATACGTTACGGGCTTGCGGGCTGCGGCTGTGGTATCAGTGTCACGTCACTCTCGCTGCGTGCGGCGTGCCTGCGTCCCATCTCTCTGTGTGTGTTTTTTTTGCGAGAACATCTCTCTATCTCTCTATCGCATGGAAGCGGACGCAATCCTTTGCCGATGCCTTGTTTTCCCTTTCCTTGTCGTGTTAGTTTTTCTATAATGATGAAGGAAGCAGCATGGTGGTCCCTGACCCGGACACTGATTCCCTGTTGTTTTCGAGGAAGAAGATAAAGATTTATTGCGAGTTTATTTGACACGCATGGTTTTATCGCGCCGTGCGCATTCTAAATTTTGCAGTAATGTACGGTGATTGATACTTCGACACATGTTCAGTCGTCGGTCCTCGGTCGGTGCAAGTGTGCAACGATCCGGTTGGCTGTCTGTTTTAAAACCGCTCGGCGGCACGCATCGGATTCTGTATATGATCGCGAGGCTTTCCAGGTCAGTGTGTCGTCTTGCTCCTCGGGTTTTCCTGGATACTCGTGGCGCTCAACGAACGACCCCGGCCGGACCATCATGAATGGCCATCGATGATTAGCTGGAGTAGTTTATGGTTCGTTCCGGCCAGTAATCACCGCCGGCGATGCGGTTCCTGAAATACCAAGGACAGCAGCGTGATTTTCGTAGTACGAGCAAATTCAACCTCGGAAGTTGGCGTTGGTGTGTTGTAGTCTTGTACCGTACGAGTAGTGGTAAAAAAAATGGCCGTGCCAGGCTAACACCTCGGTCCATTAAAACACAAACTTCTCTATACATCATAATGAGTAACAAACTGGTCGTTAGAATGCCTTGAATATAAGCATCCTGAAGTATGCTCTGTTCGTTTGTCTTATAATTTATACTTTTCAGCTTGTTTTTTAGTCGAAACGGTGTTTTTCTTTGATAATAAATTAGCAAATAATACTTTCAGCTATGACTTTTCAGCGAAATGAACGGGCTCATGCTCCGCGAAACTGTAGAAGCCAGTTTTTTAACCTCTAGACGAGGCAAAAGAATACTAGTACTATTTTTTTTAATCCACGCAAACTCCAAACTAATCTTGAGCTTATCAAAGTTACCGTATATAGACTTCTTATTAGTGCCAATGAGCATGTCTATCACTCAAAAAACATCATTACATATTTCTTGTTGAAAGGTAACACCGCTACATATTGAAAATAAATTTACAGAGATATGAGCACCCGTCCAAAATCGGAAAATCAATTCTGGATGCTTATATTCCATCATAATGAGCTTAATATTCCGTATAAGCAGGTCACAACATAAGCAGGTGTATCGAATTTCTGTTAGATTGTGAACAAAATTTATGTAATATATTTTTCATGACGAATCTAGTAGCATCAACCTTTATATTATCAAACTAGAGATGGGACCAGAGTGTGTGGCTATTTTTCCTGTTTGACCTGGTGTCAGTACACCTGGTGAAAAGTACTGCCAACTCTAAGCATGGGCAAGCACACCTGGTGTCAGTTGTTTACTTGTTCTACCTCCAAAATGCAATCCTGCGGTTCCAGGCATCACAAATTTCCAAAAACGTTACTGTGGAAAGATTTTTTTCTTATAAAAAATATATTCAAGGAACCAGCTTTTATTTTGTGATCAAAATATGAACCATATAGGATGCAGCGATGATGTTGGGACTTGGGTGGGAGAACAGTCACGCCTTGGGCACCTAGAGGATGAGACGTCAATGTAGTCCTTTTCTATGAGGAAAGAGGAACACAAGCATTCCTCTCGGTCTTAAAAAACAACTTGTTAGCTTATATAAACTTAAAAAAATAGAATAATTTAACATGCTAGTATACAAAAATGTGTAAACATAGACATATAAATCACAGAAAAATGAATGAGCTTATCTCTTTACAAAGAGGTAGTTTACATTCTCTTTTATTTTTATTGATAAATATTCTATAAGTCAACTCTTAATACCATTGGAGTGCGCTAATGCATAGGTCACATATACTTGTTAACGCCGAATTAGGTCATACGTCAGCAAGGACTAGCACATCCGAGGCCGCACATGATCTAGCACGCAACAAGAACATGGTAGAATAGTAAGATCGGTTATTTAGAGCGATCCGTCGCTCGTTCTTCGCTTGGTATACTCCTGAACACTTCCCGGGAAGACCCGTCGGGGAGGGGCACATTGCTCTAGGATCGGCAAGCCCACCTGAATGGGGCTCTATGACCTGTCAAATGTTGTCGAAAGACATGATGAACAATAGGGCTTGGTAAAGTTAGGGTAAAAGCGGTAGATTTGTTTTTTGACGATTGTTTGGATTCTTTAATCGGCCATGATCCTCTCATATATAGATGGAGTGGTCTTATGATCTTATCTCAATAGAAAACATATCTAGGACATAGTCTTGAAGTTTCCCATGGGCAAAAATAGATTAAAATCGAGATGAAAACAAATTGGACTCAAAACAGTAAAACCGGTCTGTCCAGTCTGAAAACTGGCTTGGCCACTTCTGGAAAACAGCCTAGCCGGTTGCCACAGGGCTCGATTGTGTTGCCAGATGGATGGAACACAGAGAAACCAACCATTTCGGTTTGGGAATTTAGTCAGACCGGTTTTGGCTAAAGTGCCCAATTTTTCCTTTTTTTTGTTTGAACTCCGATTTTGATGTTCCAAATATATTTATTCAACGCCTTAACATCACCTCTCTTAAATGAAAAACGCGCAAGTTTGCGTGTTCGCGAAAAAAAACGCCTTAACGTCAGTAAGGTTATGGTGGGATCTTTTGCGCTTGTTGGCATACACGGTAGGGACTAGGGAGAATAGCTAAAGCCATAAAACAGTCGCAAACCATAGAGCGAGCAGCGAGCCGAAACCGAAATATGAAACATCGATCTCCGTGCATATAGATGTTCATGCACTGGTTGGCCTGGTTGCGCTCTGCCTATAGATGTTCATGCAGCCCGCAGCCCGGTGGCCCGGCCCGAAGCACGGTTTTTTAGCCCGGCCCAAGCACGGCACGGCACGGTATTGCGTGGGCCTTGGCCGGCCTGGCCCGATGTACAGGGCCGTGCCTGGGCTGCACCCCAGGCACGCCGGGCGGCATGGCACGGCCCGACTTCTAGAGGTCGGCCTGGTGGCGGCCCGGTGACTGTTGCGGCCTGCTAAAATTCCCCACGCCCTCCCTCAGCCAGTCAGCCTAGCCTAGCAAGCAACCCCCTTCTAAACCTAATCCCTGCCCCTTGCGCACCCCCTCCCCACCCCGTAGTCGCACTCCGGCAGTTGCAGCTCGCAGGCGCCACACTCGCCACGCTCGGGAGCCCAGCGCCCGCCCCCTTCTCGTCTGCTACGCTCGGCCGCTCGGGCGACCAGCGCTCGCTCCCCTTCCCATCTCTCGCCGTGAACTCCCTCCTCCACTCCATCAACCCGCCGGCCACGCAGATCCGGCAGTGAGTGCCTCCTGCTGTGTGGATCCGACGACCCCGAGGCGAGCGCGTGGGAGCAAAGCGCGGCGGCGGCTCCCCTCCTGGCTCCTGCCTCGGCGAGCACGTGGAGGCCGCGCCTGGAGGCACTGCGCGGAGGCTCCCTCTCTGACTCCGTCACAGCGCTACGGCCGCGAGCCCGCGACCTCGACTTCCTCCGACAGGCGACGGCCTGGATGGGCCGTGCTTCTCGGGCCGGCCCGGCACGAAAAACAGCCCGACAGACCGTGCCTAGGCCGTTGGTAAGGCACGAAGCCCAGTTCAGCACGGCCCGGGAGGCACGACGTGCCGGGCCGGCCCGACCCCCATCGGGCCGTGCCTAGCATGAGCCCGTGCCGTGCCGGGCCGGGCTGGCCCGATGGCCATCTATAGCTCCGCCTTGATCCACAGGCACAAAAAAATGGGACGCAGATAGAAGTAGAAGTCCTCGAGCATTAACCATCAATAGCCACTGGCAGGTGGAACCGTTGAAGTACGGTCCGGGACGGGTAAAACACACCTCTGTCTCTCGCCTGACGCCGAAACTCTATCGAGAAACCGGTCGACGTCGTCCGTCCACACTCCACTCCGTTCCAGCTGTCAGTGGCGTAGCTTGGATTTGGAGCTAGGGTGGTCCGATAATTGAAATTTTCTTAACCGCGCTATAATTGTAACATCTTGATAAATAAGTATACAATAAATTACAAAATGCAATACGATTAAACTAAAGAGGACATACAAATGTCATAAAATAGATGAGTCTAGATTGCTTAATGTATAATTAAAATATTACATGCCCATAATAGCTTAAGAATAGTACATTATTACTTCTTGTTAGGCCTCTATTTTATAACAGCCATAAAAGTATTGATTATCTCTTCTTCACTTAATTGCAAGACAATTATATATATTCTCGTTTACCATTCATGTTGCACAAAAAAGATCCTACAATTAAAATAAGAGTAAATAATTGGATCTTGCACAAAAATTCCTCTACTAATCTAACGCCCTACAAATATAGAATCTAAATCAATTTTTGCATACCCTGTGTCTCTTAGTGCACTTTTGCTCTATGTGCTCATCGCCGATCATCAGCCACCAACAATGCTTGATGTGTCTCCTATTTTGCCCAAGGAAAAGGAGAAACGTGAGTAAGGAAGGAAGGCAGCAGGTTGATTGGCTTAGCCGCTCAGGCCTGGGCTGGGTTGCTGCTTGCTCGGAGCTCGCAGTCGGCTATCGTCTCACCGACGGGCGATGGCCACGCAGCCCGTGCCCGCTGCTGCTGCTGTCACGGCGTCGGTGCGTCGCCTGACGCACGCGCACGGAAGCCACACCGACGGAAGAACACGAGAAGGAAGGGGCATCTACACCAGCACGGAAATACGGGAATATGAAATGGCGCGGCGACGGCACTGTGATATTGCGATTCACGAAGCCGCGAAGGGAGCAGCAGATAGAGCGCCATAATAACGTCCGAAGACCATGGCCTTGGTTGGGCTTGAGCGCAGGGTGATCCGCAGTCCATAGGGACCACACTGTAGCTCCCCCTTGCCAGCTGTGGTTCTGCTTCCTGCTGCATCTGCATGGGCAACCTCTGGCTGGGAGGACGACGTGATGCGCACCACGCCACCGAACGCGCGCCAGTACGTAGTCGTACGCGCAGCATATAGGCCGTGCTTCTGTTGGATGGTCTCCGTCGGGTGGTCGGCGCGCGCAGCACGCACGGTCGATGCCCCCTGGTCAGCCACGAATTGACTTTGGACAGGACGACGCCCGTGCATTTGCAATCATCCCATACAGTAGGCAAATGTATACCGGTAATAAAATTTGATCCCTGCAGCTGCAGGTAGATAAGAGAATGTTTGTGAAAGTCTCCGCTAAGTATCGTGCGACTCCAACTCGGCATGCGCAAAAGCATCTCGGCTCGGACCAGTGGGCTTGTTCAGTTCCCGATTCGGGAGGGGCCGATTCGGAACAGTAGGCTACAGTGCGCATTAAATGCGCACTGTAGCGATTCGTTTGTATTTGGTAAAAATTGTCCAAACTTTGACTAATTAGGTTCAAAATGTTCGTTTCGCAAAGTACAATAAAACTGTGCAATTAGTTTTAAATTTCATCTACATTTAGTACTTCATGCATGTGCCGGTATTTTGATGTGATGGGAATCTTCTTTTTGCATAGTGAAATTTGGGGTTGAATTTGGGAACTAAGGGGTTGTTTAGTTGGTGAAAAAGTTTGGGTTCGGCTACTGTAGCACTTTTCGTTTTATTTGGCAATTTGTGTCCAATCATGGACTAATTAGGCTCAAAAGATTTGTCTCGTGATTTACAACTAAACTGCGTAATTAGTTTTTTCTTTCATCTATATTTAGTACTCCATGCATGTGCCGCAAGATTTGATGTGACAGGTACTGTAGCACTTTTTAAGTTCACTTTTTGTGAACTAAACAGGCTCTAAACAAGGGCCATGTGCTTATGATGAGTCTTGTCCCATCTCGCAAATATAAAAAGGATAAAGAAAAAAGGGTGGTGCTGGGCTGCGTGCAGGGGGCCGCGAATTCAGCAGGAAAAGTGTAGCATGCTCGACAGCTCGAGGCGGAATAGGCCCATCGACAGAATGGGCGGGAAAGAATGGGGAAGCATAAAAGATTTGGGGTGAGAGAGGCTCGAACTCTCGACCTCAGGATAACTCAATTTAGCTTAGCCAACTGCGCCACCACCCCGTTGTGCTTCTAGTCTCCGTTTCAGAATTAATCACCGTTCTACGTCCGGATGCACACCGCCTCTGCACTGATGCGGCGGCGACGACGCTCCCCGTCCCCGGAGACACGAGCGTCGATTGGCTGGTAGCCCCATATATACATACTCAACAGCGGATGGTCGCCATGCACGCACACAGGAGGCCGGACATTTCCATCATCAGCTTCGATTTGGCGTGCCTCCATCTCTTCTGCGCGCGGCGGCGACGCTCTCCATCCCCCGGCAACTCGATGGCTGTTACAGTAGTCTTCTACGTCGATCACGAGCGCCAGTTGGGTGGTCGGCGAGGAGAGATAGAGAGCTTGCCGTCAATGCAAGCCGACTTGCTGCTGATATTTGCATGCATGCAGCCCCGGCAACACCACGCGCATCGGCCATCGGCTACTTGCATTGCTTTGGGGCACAGTGGGAGTTGAGGGTGCAGACCGCGAGAGCTCTTTTGCTTGCCCTGCTCGGTACGTCGCGCCACCACGCCCACGCAACGCTACAAGCTCCAGACGTGTGACAAACAACCCTGTGGGCTTGTGGCGTCGTCTGCAGGAAAATGTTCCCTCTCTCCTCGGCGCCGACTGGCAGACGAGGTGTCGACGATGTGGGGACGCTCATGATTCTTCAGGGATAGGGAGGAATGGAGGATATGACTCCGTGTAACCGTGTTGCAAGGCCAAAGGCCATGGCTGGATGGGGATGGCGTCGCGGTATGTCCTCCCCCGGTCCCCGGAGTCCCGTCCTGGTCTTCTTCTTCTCCTTGATACGATGCCGGCGGCGCGGCTGCCTTCTCGAAGTGACGTGGATTAACAAAGTAACCAGGTCCGTCACGTCAACTTCGAATCTCCCGTAGACCCGTATGGCCGTACACAAATCAAGTTGCCAAGAGCCCGAGATGCATTCCAAATACAACTGGACCTCCACGATGGTGCACACCCTTCTTTTTTCTCGATCGGGCCATTCACCCGTTTTTCATTAAGAGAAAAATAGTTAACAGAACAAACCGTGCACGGTCACGCAAGCGAAGAGCCTCCGTGACACAAGCACACCAAGTCACCTAGCTACTGGATTCACTAATGGTGCACACCCTTCGTAAAGTTTTTTTACGTTTTCTTTTTTTGCGAAACACAGAAGGTAGGAGTAAATAAATCTTCCCAATGACGAAGGCAGTTGGCGTCTCGCATATAAACAGCAACGAACGTGCGCGTCCTAGATACGATACGACACGATGGGGAAGAAGAGGGCAGGCGAGCGCGAGACCGAGGAGGAAGAGAAGGCGGCGGCGGGCACGCCAGACGCGAAGAAGAGGAGGAGCGGGAGCCCGACCACCGATGGTGCGTCAGGATCAGGCGCAGCAGTCCTGTGCGACGACGTCGTGGGCAACATCCTCGCTCGCGTCCCGGCGCGCACCGCGGTGGCGTCCATGGCGCTCTCGAGGCGGCACCGGCGGCTGATCCGCAGCTCCGAGTTCCGGAGCCTCCACCGCCGGCTCGCCCCGCCGCTGCCTCGCCCGCACATCGCGTACCTCGTGACAGCGACCGTAAGGACGCAGCCCGCCGGCCAGCGCGTTCCAGGGCTTCCACGTCGCCGGCGCCGGCGGGTTGAACGGCAACGACCCGATGCCGATGCGTGCGCTCGCGGGATCGAGGTTTTCGGACGTGGGATACGTCAACACATGCAACGGCATCGTGCTCCTTGCCGGTGACAAGTACTCTGCCCGGTGCAGGTGCATCCTCTGGAACCCGGCCGTCGCAGACGCCGTGGAGGAGGTGTCCTTCCCAGGTGCAGATGCAGATATTTCCACGCACGTAAAAGAGTATCGCGCACTCGGGTTGGGTTACGGCCAGAGGAGTAAAGCCTACAACAAGCTTATACTCCTGTGCGGCTGCCGCAAGGAAGCAGAAGCAGCTCGTCGTCGTCGAGGCCACCGCTCCTTCGCGGCCGGGCGCAAGGATGGTACTGTATATTTTTCGTTGGTTACCTACGCGTTGGCTGACCTTGGGAAGCAACCAACACAGATAGAGCTACCGGCTGTACGGGGGAACGCAGCAATCAACCAGCACTCGCTTTACATGCATGGACGGCAAAATTTAACTCCTCCTCAGCCACAGCAGGACAAATCCAGCAGCAATCCTTGCTTTTGACGTCGATGATGAGACGGTCACTTCCATCGACTTGCCGATCGAGCGCGATCCACTTGGGTACACGTGGTCTTCCCTTGAAAAAGTTTTTTTTTGCAAATCACAAAAGGTAAATCTTTCCAATGACGAAGACAGTTTTTTTTTTTTGAGATTTGAGATAAAATGACGAAGACAGTTGGTGTCTCGGAATATAAACAGCAACGAACGCGCGAGTTCCGGATACCATACGATACGACACGATGGGGAAGAAGAGGGGAGGCGAGCGCGAGACCGAGGAGCAAGAGAAGGCGGCGGCGGCGGCGGCGGGCACGCCAGACGCGAAGAAGAGGAGGAGCGGGAGCCCGACCACCGATGGCGCGTCGTCAGGCCCAGGCGCAGCAGTCCTACTCCTGTGCGACGACGTCGTGGGCAACATCCTCGCCCGCGTCCCGGCGCGCACAGCGGTGGCGTCGATGGCGCTCTCGAGGCGGCACCGCCGGCTGATCCGCAGCCCCGAGTTCCGTCGCCTCCACCGCCGGCTCGCCCCGCCGCTGCCTCGTCCGCACATCGCGTACCTCGTGACAGCGCCATTATGGCGGAGGCGCGCGCAGGACGAGCCCGACGATCGCGAGGTGCCCGCCAGCGTGTTCCTGGGATTCCACGTCGCCGGCGCCGGGTTCGACGGCAACGTCGCCCCGATGCGTGCGCTCACGGGACGGAGGTACCTCGGCATGGAATACGTCAACGTATGCAACGGCGTCGTACTACTCGCCGCCGCCGGTGACAAGGACTCTGCCCGGTGCAGGTGCATCCTCTGGAACCCGGCCGTCGCCGACGTCGTGGAGGAGGTATCCGTCTCCATCCCAGATGCAGCAGTTGTTTCAACGGACGTAGTAAAAGATTACCGCGCGCTCGGCTTGGGTAACGGCCATAGGAATAAAGCCTACAAGCTTATACTCCTGTGCCGCCGCCGCAAGAAGAAAGCAGCAACTTATGGAGACCACCGCGCCGCCGGGCGCAAGGATGGCACTGCTGATGATTATTCGCTGGTTACCTACGCACTCGCTGAACTTGGGAAGCAGGCAGCAGAGACGAGCTACCGGCTGTACGGGACGGAGAAATGATCAGCCAGCGATCGCTTTACATGGACGGCAAAATTTACCTCCTCCTCAGCCACAGCAAGCCAGCAGCAATCCTTGCTTTTGACGTCGATGATGAGACGGCCACTTCCATCGCCTTGCCGTTCGCGCGCGATCCACACGGGAACACGTACACGTCCGGGCTCATGGAGTTGTCCGGCCGTCCATGCGTGCTGACGAACTATGGCAGTAGTTGTGCTCTCTGGCTACTCTCTGTAGATCACCTATGGTGCCGAAGGTGTCTTATCGGCGAGCTGCATTGTTCGGAGGGCCGCATCTATCCTGAGCCTGACTCAGTCATGGGCGTTTGGGACTGCGGTGGCTTGCTGGTCCTGTACTACAAGGACTACATGGGCGATTTGGGCGATTTGGACAAGCTCTTTCTGTATGATATCACCACCGGCAAGATGTTCAGGGCAAATCTGGGAAGCGTCGTGACCCCAGAATGTTCAGAGTCATCGTCATCGGATTCAAATTACGCGCTGTGCTGGGGTTACAGGCCGACGCTCGAGGCACCGAGCAGTATTGTTGGCAAGCTCCAGCAAGATAGGGACCGGTGCCGGGAATGCTCGACGTACATAATGAAGGCCCTGAAGCCCGTCGCTGAGCAGGATAGGAGGAAAGGCCAGAAAGCGACGCTCAACACCGTGTGCTTCATGGATTTCTTGGTCCGCATCATGCAGAAGCTACCCAAGGACATGAAGCAAGTGCTGGAGATGAAGATGATGGATTCAGATGATCCAGATTTCACTTTTGAGAATGTATTGTTTCGAGAGAATATATAGTTGGTGCTAATCTCTCTGATTATTTGAACGGTCTTTGTACTTGTCTTGGAGTATCATTGTAGTACTTGAACCATTAAAATATGTTTTCGAGTCTTCGAACTTGTCTAGGATCTACTGTTTGAGGCCCCCCGTTCCCCTCGCCTCTGGCCTCCCTGCCGGTGGTGAGGAGGAGCAGGGTCTGTCCTTTTAACAGATTTACTGTTTTCTTAGGTTTTTCTCCTTTTACTTTTCTTCATCCATAATAATTTGGGCTAGGTTTTGGTTGGGCATTTTGATGTTTTTGATCCGGCTTTCTGTTTCATACCGGATCGCTGGTGGATGCGTCGTCGTCTTCGGTGATGGCATGCTCTTCCTGAAGAGATCGAGGTATGTTGGCATAGTCCTTCTCGAGGAGGGATTGGATCTATTTTTCCCCTTCTACAGGATCGTCTTTTCAGCCGCCAGTGATGCTATTGGCGGCAGCGCATCTGCCCTTCCGGTTGCTGGTGGTGATGCTAGCGGCTTTGGATCTTATGTTTGGTTCAACCTTCATAAGATACGGCCGATGTGCTCTCAGCGTCCTTTACTCCCCAGGGTGGTTGAGCTTACCATGCCTCTTTTGCGGTCTCCATGTTCGTGAAGTCTTCTGTAGGTAGGGACTGTGGTTCTCGGGTACAGATCTAGTGTACTTCCATGGTTGCGATGAAGCTTCCTGAAGGGGTGTACGCCACCGGACGCGAGGAAGATGAAGTATAGGGACCTAGTGGTGTGCTTCAATGTAATTTTATCTTATGTTAAGGTCTCAGTTGTAAAAGGGGTTTTAATTTAATGAAATCTAGTCCATTTCTAAAAGAAAAAAAAAGAACATAGCCTGTAATATTAGCAAATCCTCAGTTAATAAATAAGAGCATCTCCAATAAATTTGAAAAAAAGCAATTGGTAAATCAATGAGTTTTCAAGTGGCTAAAAAAATATTGAGAGCATATTGATTGAGTTTCTCTAGCCGTTTCTAAAATCTCGCTTTATAAAATATAGAAGACAATTTTTATATCAGGAATCCTAACCCTATTATATTTTCTTTCTCTTTTGTACATTTACATTGAAAACCTTATCCTAATCTTTATTTTTCCCTGCATCCTACCACGTCGTATTTTTATAGCGCGATCGGATCTATTTTCCCAAGCACAAAAAGATTAGGAGTTCTCGGAGAGCAGTTTTTTTTCAATCCTGCCAAAAAAAACAAGATTGGGAATGGGTTTTGGAAACTTTAGAGATGCTCGGCATTTGCGATAGAACTATCCAAACACCACGACACTAGATGGAGAAGAATTTTATCAAAAAAAAAAAGTAGATGGAGAAGAAGGCAGGGGATGATGAGATCGTTGAGGACCGTGGGAGGGCGGCGTCGAGCGCATCAACCTCATCGAGGAAGAGGTCAGCCGTCGATGGCGCGTCAGGCGCATGCCTGTGCGACGACGTCATCGGCAACATCCTCACCTACCTGCCGGCCCGCACCGCGATCGGATGCATGGCACTGTCGAAGCGCCACCGCGATCTGATCCGCAGCCCGGAGTTCCGGAGCCTCAACTGCCGCCTCGGCGCGCCGCTTCCCCGCCCGCACATCGCGACCGCGTCGTTGCGGTACAAACAATACCGGGGCCGGGTCAGCGAGTTCCACGGCTTCCACGTCGCCGGCGCCGGCGCCGGGATCAGCAGCAGCAACGCTCCCATGAGTGCGATCTTCGGGGATAGCTACTTGGGCTACAGGTGCGTCAACACGTGCAACGGCGTCGTGCTCCTTGCCACCAACGACTACTCCCCCCTGGGCAGGTGCGTCCTCTGGAACCCGGCCGTCGCCGACGTCGTGCGGGAGTTCACCGTCCCTGCAGATCCGTCCATGGAGGGCGGTAACATTAACTATCTAATGCTGGGGCTTGGTTACGGCCGCCGGAGTGAAACGTACAAGCTTCTTTTGTTCCGCATGGACTACACGCATTGGAAGCACTCGCTGCAAGTGTACGCACTCGTCGGCGGGCAACCAAGATTAAGACCGGCCGTATCATCGCCGCCGGGGATAGACGGAGCTATCCAGAGCCAGGAGTCACTCTACATGGATGGCACGGTCTACCTCCTCGACGTCGACAGGTCAGTGATCCTAGCTTTCGACGTCGACGACGAGACTGTCACAACCATTCGCCTGCCCGGCAAGCTCGATCGGGACCATCCACGGCATGTAAGGTCCAGGTTCATGGAGATGCAGGGTCGCCTGTGCCTGGCAACGAACCATGGTCACCACCACAGAGCCGGCCTGTGGCTGCTCGCTGCTGACCGCCGCCAGTGGGAGCGTAGGTGCGTCATCGAGTTGCAGGGCAGCGTCTATTACCACGACTCCAATGGAGACACGTATGATTGCTCAATCGCCGGCGTTTGGGACTGCAGCGGTGTGCTCGCCGTGCATATCCAGGGCCTCACCGTCGCCAACAACAAGCTCTGTCTTACCAGCTCGCTACTGGCCGGAAGATGCTAGATGCAAAGCTGCCGTGTGACCTGGTGCCGGATGATTCGCACTATGCGTTATGCTGGGGATATAAGCCAACGCTCGTGTCGCCGCAGAGCATCCTCGAGCTCAGCCAAGACGAGGAGAGGCGCCGCAACATTGCAAATGCAAAAGATATAATGGAGGCCCTGAAGCCTATCCGTGATAAAGACAGCAGGGAAGGCCCCAAGGCAATTCTGGACACCGTTTCCTTCATGGAGTTCTTGGTATCCGTCATGCGAAAGCTGCCCGATGACGTGCAGGACGTGATAAAACTGCCACAGCTGCTGGATTCGGTAGATTTGGATGTGGTTTCTGAGAATGATTCAGAAGATTCCGAGGACGATGATGCGCGTGGTGTTGTCAAAATTCGAATAGTTTCAGGTTCAAATTCAGATTAGTGGTTCAATGGTAAGTCACCACACTATCCCTTCTATGTGTTTGAATATTCGAGTTTCCTATGCAGCTCCTTGTAAATTTGCTTCAGATTTGAGCTATATGAATTTTTAACTTTTGGATATATAGAAAGAGAAATCCTTTCTCCAAATTCCCCAATCTGATTTTGAACGCCACTGAGACTTCTGTTTCCTAGCTAACTGTATTGTTCCAACAATATTACTATCATGTACTGCCTTTCTTACCGCTCCCTTGTTTTCTAATGTATAATGTAGGATGTATTAAAATTTATAAGAAAACTCCTACTTACTCAAATTTATATACACACTGACTACTTTAAGTTATACCTAGATAACATTTATACATCTTCTAATGATATTGGTTTTGTAGTTCTTGGGCATATTATATTTTCGGATAAATTGATAGACAATTTTACTTTAGAGGGCCTTTCAGCTCAATCGTAATATATACGAGCTACATACAAAGGTATAGAAAGGAGCGTTACTAAACCAACAATGCTTGGATTTAGTTTTCCAATCTGAACCAATAATCGTGATCCTAGCCTTACGATCAATAATCTTGGTAAGCTTAGACTTGCTAGATCATGGATCATTGTTGGACGTAATTCTCTCTTCCACTAATTGCCGGCTGCCACTCCGGCGCCGCCGTCCACCCTTCCCGGCCCGCTGCCACCACCCCACCCCCCTCCCTCTCCAGCCATGGAGCGTGGTTCCCCCTCGCGCCGTTCCTGGGCTGACGAGGTCGAGGAGACCGAGACGCTCGCTCGTTCCCCGTCGCCTGGGCTCAACCCTGACGCTGCGCCTTTCTCGCCGGCCGGCTCGGGTGCTGCTCTTGGTGGGAGGCTTTCCTTCACGGATTCGGAGGCTTCCTTCGGCTCCATGGCCCCTAGCCCGGTGCCTTCTGGCAAGGGCAAGGAGCCCGCGTGCGACGGCGTTCATCGCAGGCGGCCGCGACGTCGCCGTCGTCGTCAGCCCCGTCGGGCCGGTGCTCCGGGTGGCCCCTTGGGGGGTGCGCGCTGTGGCGTCGACCCGTCCACCCGGCCAGCCGGGCTACGTTCCTTGGTGCTCCACCCGGCCAGGCTTTCCGCGGAGCCAGATGCTGATGGCTTTCGCGAGGTGCATAGTCGCCGCCGGTGGCGTCGAAGGCCGTCTCCTGCTCCGGCACGGCCTGTGCCAGCGGACTTGGTCGGCCTTTGTTTCAACTGTCTCGCCGACGATCATGTCAAGGCTAACTGTCGGTTTCCGTCGCGCTGCCGTACCTGTCGCTGTGAGGGCCACCGGGCACGCGATTGTCCGCTGGGCCCCTCTCCCCATGCGGGCGCCAAGCGGGGCCGTTCGCCGTCGGGAGGGTGGGGGCGCCGCGGCGCCTTCCGTCGCCACGTTTCCCCTGGTCGGTGGAGGCCGTGCCGTGACGATACCACGTCGGCTCGCTCAGCCTCCACTGGACGGTCGCCGTCTGTGCCGCGCTGCTGTGCGGCCAGCCCGGGGACGGAGGAGCAGGCCCTTGATGCTGGCGCTCTGCCTGCCGCGTCTGTTGCGGCGGCGACCCTAGCCGGTCGGCACACCGAGGACGTCGTTCGGTGCGGTGTCGACGTACCGACGTCAAGCCAGGCGCCTGTCCCACCGGCTGTTAACCCCCGCCTACAGCTACGGCGCAATCTTCGTGGGCGCCTCTCTGAGGCTGATCGGCCGTCCGTCGAGATCGTTGTCGTCCCGCGCTCTGCGGAGGTCCAGGCGGCTGAGGACGCGCTTTCCATGGCCTTGGTCGCTCTGGTCGGTGGAACTAGGCCGCCGGTGACACCGGCTATGGTGCGGGAGTATTTGCGCGCCCGGTTCGGCGTCGTTGACGTTGCCATGTCGGTCATGCGCCACGAGCCGGAGGACTTCCTCGTCCGTTTCTCCCGCCGGGAGGATCTCGAACGGGTTCTCAACTCACCCCCGGTCGACGCTCCGTTCGTGCTTACGTGGCGGCGTTGGACACGGCTATCCCGGGCTGTCGCTGCCTCGTTCACCTTCCGGGTGCTTGTGGGCATCAAGGGGGTCCCCGCCCATGCCCTCAGTGCGGCCGTCGCTCAGCAGCTCCTTGGGTCTTCTTGCGCCCAGGTTGAGCTGGCTACCCCCGATGACGACGGAGTTGAGGACGATGACGCGCGTGAACTGTTTGTAGCCGCCTGGTGCCTTCACCTGCTGCTCGTGCCCGAGCAGAAGCTGCTCATCATCCCTGAGCCGCCGGAGCCGCATGTCCCTGGTATCCTTTTCCTCCGGGAGCATGAGATCGTTCGCTCACACCTGCCGGTCCTGCACTATCTTGTTCGGTTGCGCGTCGTCGAGTACCAGGATTGGGATGTCTCGTCCGGCTCGTCGGATGATGACTGCCCCGGCAGGTTCGACTCCGATGACAGCGGCGATAGTAATTACAATGGCTACCACCCTGGTCTCGATGGCCCCTCGAGGTCCCGTTCATTCGG
This sequence comes from Saccharum spontaneum, assembly GCA_022457205.1. NCBI lineage: Eukaryota > Viridiplantae > Streptophyta > Magnoliopsida > Poales > Poaceae > Saccharum > Saccharum spontaneum. The sequence continues at coordinate 45,820,702 of CM039599.1, forward strand.
CCCGGCGACCTTCCGTCCTGGCGGTAGTGGCGGCCCGACGCTCGGTCGCGGCTACGGGCCAACTTTCCGGCCCCGGCACCGTGGGTGCGGTTCGTCGGACGTCCATGCCGGTGCGGTTCCTGCAGGCCGGCGAGGGCCGGAGCAGCCGGCCATCCTGTGGTCCCCCAACCCCTACGAGATGTTTCATGAGGGCCTGTGCTCCCTTGGCGGCAGGGCTTGGTCCTGGCATGGCGCGAGGAGGTTCGGTCGAGGACAACGGGCTTCCGAGATCCCGGATGTCAAATCGTCGTTGTTGCGGCAGGAGCGTGACACCCTGGCAGACCGGTCTGTGGCCATGCCTCTGCCCGTCGCAGGGGGGCAGCCTTCCTCTCTGCCGGATATGGTGCGACGAGGCGTCCAGGGGCAGGTCTGTGAAGTTGACTTTGAGGCATGGAGGTTTGACAGCACACCTGCTCCTGGATTTCATTTTGATCCGATGCGACTTGAGGAGCAGCTGCTCGGGGTACGCGGGGTATGGCCGTCTCGCCATGTCGTGGGCCTCAGGTCGCCCGACCTGCCTCCACCTAGGCCGGCCCAGCTGGACGGTCCATGTGGCTTCATATGTGCGGCCTTTGATGCCAGCCCTTCTGTTCGCGGCTCTGGGCCAGCCCACCAACCTAACCATGTCGTGTTGTACCAGGCACCGGATAGGGAGGTGGCCTTTGACGTGATGGAACTGGAGTTCCTGGCCCCTTCCAATCCGTCGCCGGATAACGCAGCGGAGGTCCAAGTGCATGTAGACGTGGTTGGCGACCCGGTTCAGGAAGAGCTCGAGGCACGGGTCTGCGTGCCTCTACAAACGCCGGTCCTCCGTGGAGGGCCGCGGCTGCGTCGCTCCAGAACGCCGAGGTCTGCTCGCTCCGTCAGGCGCAGCAGAAGGCTTGCGGCAAAGCCACGAGCGGCAAACTCAACCAAGCAGGCGCAGTCTGTGCTCCTCAAGAGGCTGGGGGTGCACGTGGATGACGCTTCCATTGACTCCGACATCCAACGCAAGTTCAGGGAGACCATCAATGGCAACATGTCCGTCAAGAAGCAGCGAGCTCTGCAGATTCTGTTTTCAGGCGACTTCGATCCCGCGGCCTTGGGCATCGGTTCGGCCGATGTCGAAGACGTTGACGCTGTTGAGGCTTGAACCTCCGGTGTCGGACCCCCACCACCTCCTTAAGTCGCGCATCAGTTATTTATGTCGCCTATAGATAGCTTCCTCTCCTGGAATGTGCGAGGCCTCAATGCTCGCGCGCGTCGCAATGTCGTGAGAGAGTTGGTGGTCCAGGAGCGACCCACTCTCGTTTGTGTTCAGGAGACCAAGCTCTCCAACATCTGTAATGCCTTGGCCAATGAAATCCTAGGTACCGTGTTTGCTTATGACTTCCTTCCCGCGATCAATGTCTCTGGTGGAATTCTACTTGGGTGGAACACTGACTATTGGTCGGTCACTAATATCACCAAAGGTCGCTTCAGCATCTCGGCCATGCTGACCGCCTGCAGCGCGCCCCACAATCCCTGGTGGGTCACGGTTGTGTATGGGCCGCAGCTTGATCGTGACAAGGTCCAATTCCTTGATGAACTCCTTTCATTTTGGGAGTCTTGCCCGGGGCCTTGGTTCCTGTGTGGCGACTTCAATATGATTTATCGGGCGCAAGACAAGAACAATGGCCGTTTGGATCGTCGCTGCATGAGACGCTTCCGCTCGTTCCTCAACAGGACTCATCTCGAGGAAATTAACCTTGTGGGCCATCGGTTCACGTGGTCTAATGAACGTGAACGCCCAACGTTGGAGCTTCTGGACCGTATGTTCGCGTCGCCGGATTGGTTCTTGGCGTTCCCGAACCATGTTCTCAAACCGCTGTCGTCAGATTGCTCGGACCACTGTCCATTGTTGTTACAGTTGCAGGTCGACGGCGGGATGAAAAGGCGTTTTCGCTTTGAATCTTTTTGGACTAGGCTGCCAGGCTTCACTGAAGTTGTGGCTGCTACGTGGGCGTCAAGTGTCCTGAACGCGGATCCCTTTCGCGTGCTGGACTGTAAACTCAGGGCTGTGGCCAAGGCGCTGCGCCGTTGGAGCTCCTCCAAGATTGGGAGTGTCCGGCTACAGCTTGCAATGGCAAGGGAGGTCATTCAAAGGTTCGATGAAGAACAGGAGACCAGGGCGTTGTCGCTTTGGGAGGCTGACCTGCGTAGGTCTTTGAAGCTGCGCGTCCTGGGTTTGGCGTCGCTGTCGCGCACTATCGCTAGGCAGCGATCGAGATTGCTGTTCTTGGCCGAAGGGGACGCGAACACGAAGTTCTACCATCTGCAAGCCTGTCACCGCAGCCGAAAAAACAGGATTCATTCACTTAATGTCCATGGCTCTGAGGTCGTCAATGACGATGCGATGGCTGACGCCCTTTATAACCACTACGTCAACATTCTTGGGGCTAATTTCGAGCGTTCCAGGAGACTCGATCTTAATACACTTGGTGTGCCCAGTAATGAACTGTCAGCACTGGAGGACCCTTTCACTGAGGACGAAGTCTGGGCGGCCATTGCAGACTTGCCCAATGAAAAGGCACCTGGACCTGATGGGATGACTGGCCTGTTCTATAAGAAGACGTGGGCCATTATAAAGCCGGACATCATGTGCGTGTTCAATGCCTTCTGGTCTTTGGACTATAGAAGTTTCAATCACCTGAATGATGCGTTCATGATCCTTTTGAAGAAGAAGGACCACCCTGTCGAGATCCGGGATTATCGCCCCATCAGCCTCATTCACAGTTTTGGCAAGATCATCACCAAATGCCTTGCCAAACGTCTAGCCGGCGTGCTCCATGGCCTCGTCATGCACAATCAAAGTGCGTTCATCAGAGGACGTTGTATACACGACAATTTCAGAGAAGTCCAGCTCGCCTGCAAAGCCATCCATGCCAAGCGGTCACCGGCAATCCTTCTCAAGATTGACATAGCCAAGGCCTTTGACTGTGTGGGATGGCCCTTCCTGCTGGAGCTGCTTCGCCATATGGGATTTGGGCAACGGTGGACTAATTGGATATCCATTATCTTATCAACGGCTAGTACCAAAATCTTGCTTAATGGGAAGCCGGGGAGGAGAATCTGTCACGCACGTGGACTTCGCCAGGGCGACCCTCTATCGCCAATGCTGTTCGTGCTTGCCATGGAGGCACTGAACCATTTCTTCAGGTGGATCGAGCAAGAGTGCCTCCTGTCGCCGTTGCCTGCCTCCGTGAACAACCGCGTCAGTCTGTATGCTGACGATCTGGTGATCTTCATGGTGCCTTTGGCCCGGGACCTCCGCATCGTTAGAGCCTCGCTCGCAATCTTTGGCTTGGCATCCGGTCTGTTCTCTAATCTGGAGAAAAGCGTCGCGTCGCCGTTGCACTGTTCCGAGGACGACGTCGCGCGCGTACAGCAAATCCTCTCCTGCCGGATAGAGGACTTGCCATGTCGCTACCTCGGGGTGCCTCTGTCCGTTCGCAGGCTCAGGCGCTCTGATGAGCAATTCCTAATTGACAAGGTCGCTGCCAAAATTCCTAAATGGAAAGGAAACATGTTGAACGTCGCCGGTCGCACTGCGCTCACCAAAGCGACCATGTCCGCCATACCGATACATATGTCCATCGCGCTCTGCCTCTCCCCTTGGGCAGTTAACTCCATTGACAAGCTTCGGCGGGCGTTCATTTGGTCTGGCAACGATTCAGTGGCCGGTGGTCGGTGCAAGGTGGCCTGGGAGTCTGTTTGCCGCCCAAGGGACCTCGGGGGCCTTGGAGTGTCGGACCTGCGGCGTGCAGGGATCGCGCTCAGGGTGCGCTGGGAGTGGAAGGCGAGGACTGAACGCCGGCTACGGCTTTGCTCGGACGAGCGTTCGGTGGTCGCGGTGTTCCAGGCTGCTACGATTTTCAGACTAGGCAATGGGGAGTCTACCTTCTTCTGGACGGACAGGTGGATTCATGGTTCGAGCATTCAGGTCCTCGCACCGGCAGTTTTTGCAGCGGTCAGCACTAGGAAGCGGCGGGCGACGGTCGCAGGTGCTTTGCATCAGGACGCCTGGATACGGCACATCACCGGACCCCTCTCCATGCAGGTGCTGATGGAATTCGATTGCCTGTGTGACATCTTGAACGAGGTGCAGCTGTCACAGCAGCCGGATACCTTCGCCTGGAGGTTGACGGCCGATCAGAACTATTCGGCGGCGTCAGCATATAGGGCCATGTTCCTTGGGTCTTCGCAACCGTTCGGTGCACGGCAGGTTTGGAAGACTTCCGCACCTCCTCGGGTTAAGTTCTTTTGGTGGCTGGCTGTGCACGGGAGATGCTGGACCGGGGACAGACGGTATCACCATGGGCTGCAAGACTCTAATACCTGCATCATCTGTGACCAAAGCGCCGAAACTTTGGATCATATCCTACTTGAATGCCCCTTCGCTCGTGAGGTGTGGAGCCGCTGCCTGATGAAACTGCATCTAGGTGATATGATCACCGTTCAGCCGGGGCCGGCGATATCTTGGTGGATTCAGTTCAGGAAGAGGATCCCGAAGACGATACGTAGAGGTTTTGATTCCCTCTTCTTCCTCATTGGTTGGTTGATCTGGAAGGAGCGGAACGCTAGAACCTTCAATGGTGTCGCGACTACGCCGGCGCAGTTGGAATCGCTGATCCAGGACGAGATCGAGAACTGGAGCCTTGCGGGGTGTAGTCAGTTGCGGACTTTGTTGTCTTCTGCCTGTTTGTCCCACCCGTTGTCGCGAGTTTCGGTCCTGTAATACCGACTTGTTGTTCTACGTGTTCTAGGTGCTGTTGGTTTTGCCGAGGTAACTGCGGGTTACCAAGGCGGTTAGTTTGTAACCAACTCTCTTCTCCTTAATGAAAAACGTGCTCATGCACGATCGCGAAAAAAAAAAGATGAACAAATAAAATCCATAAATTTTGTCTCAGAGACACTACCGTTATGTTTGATTTGGGTTGTGTTGTAATGCAAATTGTAGACTCCCGTTGTTTCAAATTATAGGCAATTTTAGCTTTATTCTAGGTCAAACTTTTCTAAATTTAACTAAATTTATAGGAAAGATGCACCGACATCTACAACATGAAATGGGTTTCATTAAATTTTCGTGGACATTAACATGTTTTCTAAATATTTGGTCAAAGTCGGAAAACTTTATATTAGAACAAAGCTAAAGTGACATATGAGTTGCAACGTTGGGAGTATTTGTCCCCAAGATCATTGAAGGCCTGTTTTTTTAATTATCTTGTAGTAAGATTTGTTTGGAGAATGGTTCATGTCACTTTTGGTTTACACATCCACCAAGGAACGTGGATGAGTTTTTTTGGTTATGGGTACACAAGTAAACCATAATTTAAGATCTCATGTTTGTGTGAGAGTGAGTGTGATTCTTTGGTCTATTTGGATCGTAAACATGTGGTTTGATAAAAAAAATCTTATCTGCAACGTCGTCGCCCCGATGCGTGCGCTCACGGGACGGAGGTACCTCGGCATGGAATATGTCAACACATGCAACGGCGTCGTGCTCCTTGCCGACGGCGGTGACAAGGACTCTGCCCGGTGCAGGTGCTTCCTCTGGAACCCGGCCGTCGCCGACGTCGTGGAGGTATCCGTCTCCATCCCAGATGCAGCAGTTGTTTCAACGGACGTAGTAAAAGATTACCGCGCGCTCGGCTTGGGTTACGGCCATAGGAATAAAGCCTACAAGCTTATACTACTGTGCCGCCGCCGCAAGAAGAAAGCAGCAACTTATGGAGACCACCGCGCCGCCGGGCGCAAGGATGGCACTGCTGATGATTATTCGCTGGTTACCTACGCACTCGCTGACATTGGGAAGCAGGCAGCAGAGACAGAGCTACCGGCTGTACGGGACGGAGAAATGATCAGCCAGCGATCGCTTTACATGGACGGCAAAATTTACCTCCTCCTCAGCCACAGCAAGCCAGCAGCAATCCTTGCTTTTGACGTCGATGATGAGACGGCCACTTCCATCGCCTTGCCGGTCGCGCGCGATCCACACGGGAACACGTACACGTCCGGGCTCATCGAGTCCGGCCGTCCATGCGTGCTGACGAACTATGGCAGTGGCTGTGCTCTATGGCTACTCTCTGTAGATCACCATGTTAGGTTTATCTCCACTGGACTTGGCCCAACGGCCATGTCTGGGTCCTGATCTCGCCCTGATCGGAGGTGCTCAGCCATACAAGGCTGGTGGGCCCCCGTCGCGCAGGCTACATATAGAAGGTGGGGGTCAGGGCTCACTTCACGAGGTTGAACGCCGCCACACCCTAGCTACCTCCCTAGTCCGATCGAGAGGGACGCCTGTAAGCGACGAGAAGTCCACCGCCATCCCTGCATCGACCCTGACGCCCACGCCGCCGCCAGACGCACTGCCACTCCTTCATCGACACCAGAGCCACCTACACCGACGCCGTGACCCCCTCCTCGAGTTCGTCAGCCAAGCCCGATGGTGAGGCACCTTTGTTCTTCTCTCCCTCTCTTCTCCTTCATCGTCCTCTCCCTCTCCAGCTCATGTTCTATGTCGATTATCCCAAATAGAGAGTATTCCCCACTGATCTACACCATGCATGATCCGATAAGTCTAACAATGATATCGGAGCCTAACTAGGCGTAGATCTAAGCTTTGGGGGTAAGAAATCCAAAGAAATCAGAAAGAGGAAATAACCTCGATCTCGAGGTAGAAGAAGAAAAGTGCGGTCAAACTGAAACCCTAACCCTAAGTGGGTCAAAGATCCGGTGTGGGGAGGGAGGCATCCTACCTGTCTTCCTCACCGGAAACACGCCGCCGATGGCTTGACTCGCCGCGAACGGGAATCAGTACCCGCCATCGCCTCGAAGGCGCGCGGGATGAACACCGAGCCGAGCTCGTCAGCTGTGCGGGCTCCAAGGGCACCACCGCGGTGCCGCTCGACGGCACCACGCGCGGCTCCGGGCGCACGTGTGCGCTGGCGAGGGGTGCCGCGGTGGCGCCGTCACCCTCCTCAGGCAGCCTCCGGTCGTGATGGCTCTATTCGGCTGCTATGTACGCGCTGAGGAAGAAAGGGGAGGGAGAATAGCAAAGAAAGAGGCGGGCGGGGAGCCGCCGGCGCGTGCTCCGGCGCGGCCGCTGTCGCCTCGCCGCCGAAAAGGGCACCACTGTCGACTCGGTGTGCGGCGAGAGGGAGAGTGCAAAATGAAAGTTAGGGTTTTTGGGTCTCGGCCGCTACCATTTTGATCCTCCGAAACGCGAGGGCAGCCGTCGGTTTAGATCGTGTGGCTGAGATCAACACGGGCCAAATTAGGCCCAGGCGGGTGGCCACTTTCCCGGCCCAAGCCCAGGTTGCGGCCTGGGTGCGGGAGAGCCGCAGTGCGAGCGAGCGGGCCGGGCTGCTTTCGCTGAAGCGAGTGGCAAAGGCCACTGGGCCAGGCTGCTACGCGGACTCCTGCTGCTGCACAGTGCGCGTTTGGGCCATGGGCCGAAAGCGTGAGCGCGCACCAGTTGGGCCGAAATGGTCGGATAAACAAAGGTCACAGATTATTTTGGTTTTTTATTTTCCAGAAACGTTTTTTATGATGAATTTCAACTGAATTTAGATGTAAATCTCTGTGCAATTGTCCAATGATAATTTTGTTTAGAGAACAGTAAAGAATTTCAAGAGTTTCTGGAAAATAGAATTATGGAATGTTTTAATGTTTCCGCTGCAAAGTTAAATATTATTGTCTTCTCATTAGATCCGAACCAACGAAAGAATTTAATTTGAAGAGCAGTTATAGCTATTCAGTGAATGATGAAAAGTTTATCCTCCAGTTAAAATTGAAACCAACGGAAAAATTTTTAATTGGTGGAATAGTCAGTTTATAGTCAAGATAAATTATAATATTGTTATTTTCTGACCAACGTTGATGATAACAATATTATAATTGTATGAGTTTTATGTTTAAAGTTTATATCTATGATAAATTTTGCATCAAAGTGACCAACTTTTCAGAGAATAGATAAAGATCAAGAAATACTCTTAAACTAAAAAATGTATTTTTCATGTTTCCGCTGCAATGAAGTTGATTACCTTCTAATTAAATTCGAACTAACAGGAGAATTTAATTTTGAGGAATAGTTATATGTTTTCTAAGATAATTGAGTTTTCCATACTTTAATTCTATTTCTGCTCAACGGTGATGTGGAATTAATGTAGAAGAATGATGTTTTATTCTATTTCTGCCCAACAGTGATATAGAATAGAACATAAAGATTTCAAAGTTCAATGAGCATTATTACTGATTATTGATTAATGTTTTTCAGACAAAGAACTTAATGCTTTCATTCTCTAGAAAATACATTATATACATCTGAACTTTGCATAGTGTGGCAATGCTCTATTTTTCCACGCGTGAAACTTTCCAGATTTTTAAGAAAGTTATGTTATGCATTATATGAAGCTAGTATAGGGGCATAATAATGCTCGTCACTTTCCCCTCCTCTGAGTCCAGGAGACAATTACAAACCCCTAACGCCTTGATATCGGGTGTTTTGGACACGAAACCGCACCATCCCTATCTCTTCAGTACTCCCGTTATAAGGAAATTCACATACAAAAGCGCATGGAAAGTTCTATAAAAAAATATGAATGGATGCAGATGATGCAGTCATCGATGTTATGCAAACTTTGAGCTTGAATAAAAATTCGTGCTGGGAGAAACAAAAACGATAACATCAGTACGTGAATTTGCGTGGGTTGTGGATCCATATACAAATTTTGGTCAGTCTCAAATTTTACATGAAGATATATCATTGCATCATCTATGCATTCGTATTATATTGGAATTTTTCATGAAAATTTTTATGTGATTGTTTATCATGCAGATTGTTTGGGGGGGCGCTATTTTGGGTTTGGATATTGGCATGGTTTTAAGAAACTATATAGTTTTAAAATCCATAGACACGTAAAACCAGAGTTTAGGAAAAAAAAAACTAGGGTGAAGTTTTTTTTCAAAAAATGAAACTACTCTCTCCATTTTAAATTATAAGATATATTGTTTTTTTTCTAGATACATAATTTCTATTATGTACTTAGATATACATTATGTCTCAATACATAGCAAAAGCTAGGTATCTAGAAAAATCAAAACGTCTTATAATTTGGTATATAGAGCATGCAATTTTAGCAATATTGTGGTTTTCAAGTTGCATCCAAATACTTTATGCCACTTTGAAACCAAGGTATTTTATAAAACCATGATATTTCTGTAAAACTTTAAAAATATTTGAGTGAAGTATGTATTCATTTAATTCCCAAAGTGCACCTTCTTGTCCCGTATCTCACACGAACTCATGACATGTCCTCATGCAAGTTTAGAACAACGACCTGTCCTCATACGAGTTAGAATAGCACGTGTCCAACAACGGAGTCTGATTTAGGGCATGTTTGGTGTGGCTCTCGCACAGCTCTGGCTCCACCTTCGATAGGAGAGCTGCACCAAACGATCGGTTGGAGGAGCGCTCCTAGCATGGAATGAGTAGGGAGGAGCTGTTTTCTCGTACAACAGGCGAAGCCGCGATTTTAGGTTTCGGCAGAAGGGCTCCGGCTCCGGCAAGGGAGCACCTGGAGAGGAGCCTCACCAAACAGCCCCTTAGATGTGCCTAGTGATGGTATATGGTCAAATCCAAGATGTATTATATAGATGATGTGATCATTGAAAAAAATCTCTGTGAAGCAAATCATCCAGATGATTGCACAACAAGATTTATGTTGCGTTGCAACACACATGCACATTTGACAATATAAGAAAAGAGAGACGACATAACATGTGGGCTCCACTATCATGTCAGCAAAACCACTCAAGAAACTACTTCAAAATAGTCAAGGTGATAATTTGTTTGGTTTTAATGGTTGAAGTGTGTATGTGGTTTGATATTGGAGTGATAATTTGCTTGGTTTTAATGGTTAAAGTGTGTATGTTGTTTGATATTAGAGTATGGAAGTACCTTTTCCCTTCCCCTCCGGGACATCCTTGCTCAATCTCCTTTTCGTCTTGTCCTCCCAATCTATCTATATATGTTGTTGCGCCATCGCCACTCCTCTCCTCCCTTCCCCCTTCTCTAGCTCTCCTCAAGCCACCGTGCATCGCCATCGAGCTTGACCTCTCGTGCTCAAGCCTCCTGCTTGTCCATGTGGAGGCTCCCAAGGATGCTCTGCACCAGCTATCCGACCGTCGTGGTAGATGGTGGAGAGGCCAAACAACTTCTTGCTCGGGATAGCGCCAACATCACGAGTGTCAGGGGTGGCGGTCATGGATCTAGCGATGGTGCACGACGAGAAACTGGCCAGGGTGTGAGACATTCGGTCAACCACATCTAACCTGAGCTATAGAACAACAATAGATCACAACTCTCCACTAGATATCATGGATGGTGGGAGATAAAATGTGCTCCCACACATAGATAGCGTTTGGATCCATAGACATTTTAAGAATCCGGGTAGTCTTAAAATCTTACATCCTGTTCACTTGAGCTTTCAGCCGCTTATTTTCAGTCAGCCAACAGTGTTTTTCTCTCACATAAATCAGCCAACAGTACTTTCAGCCGCTTATTTTCAGTCCCAGCGAACAAGCTCTTAGAATCTCATCCAAACACCCTAGGATTCACCCTGCTAATGGTTTGGGCTGATACAGTTTTAATGGATTGGTTTCTGCTCTGGGGTCCTTTGGGTTGGTTGTAAATGGACTGGCCTATGCAACGGTTTGGTTTGTGTTTGGATAACTAGAGAAAACAGTTAGGGTTGATTTGGAGTGGGTTTCGATGGACCGCCGCTAGTAGCAAGAGCTGCGGCAAGCCTGACGCCATTGTCGTCGCTGCCTAATAGCATCCTTGTACAGCGGGGCGTGCAGTCGCTGGGCGGGGCGCGTCGTCATGCATCCATGGCGTCATGGCGAGCTCTAGCCGCCGCCGTCGTGCACCAATGGCGTCATGGTGAGCTCTGGCCGACGTCGTCGTCAAGCCATGGAGCAGCAGTGCCGCACCTTGTGCGCATCGTTGCAGCCACCCCATGGTCGCGCATATGCGCTACCGCGAACGGAGCAGCGTCCACGGACACAGGCCCGACGAGTGTACGCAGCCGGTCATTGCTCGCATGGAGCCGGCCTTGAAGCCGGTCGCCGTCACCGAGGCCCGTCCATTGGACAGCGGTCTCTAGCTCCGTGCCAACAACGATGACAAGCAAAATAAATACGTAAATAAAAAGTCGTCTTCTTTGAACCCATCAATGATTGCTTCTAGACAGACGAACAACTAGCAGGACTAGTACTGCACAACTGCAGTACACGAGTGCTACGTGGGCACGAAACCAAACCTGGGAAATAGGGTGTAAACCATAATTTTAGAAATGGATAGGTTTAATTGGACCTGAAATACTTCTTCAGGTTGGCTTCGATTGGTTTAGAAGAGGGAAGAAGCGGAGTGGAGACAAATTAGGTTCAGGTGCATTAATTAAATAGTGTGGTGTGGGTACAGTTCGGTTCTCAGCCCATTAGCAGGGCGTAAGGATGGACAGAACTGAGTAAATTGAGCCCGGCCCGAGCCTGATAGGTTTTAGCCCGCCCATGAACCTTAGTGGACAGGGCCTGGGCATAGATCTTGTTGTCCAGAAAAATTTTCTTAGTTCGAGCCCGGCCTGAAATGATGTTTTTAGCTATTTTACACAATAAAATACGCGGGCGGTCCGCCCAAGCCCGGACCTGGCCGGAAAATTAAGCCTGACTTGCCCGGTGGAATAGTCATGGACATGGGACTTCTTCGGCCCAAAATAACTGGCCTTTTTTCGGCCCAGCCCAAATCCAACCCGGCCCATAAAATGCTTAGGTCTACCAAAGGATTCTACAAAACTTAAGAAACATTGGATATTATTTTTATCAGAATCGGGATTTTAGAATCCCATCCAAATATTGGCCCCGTTTGGCTGGAATTATAAGCCGGCTGAAAAATACTGTTGGCTGATTTTTTATGAGAGAAAAATATTGTTCCGGCTGAAAAAACAAGCCGAATAAGACGGATTATAAGCCAGATGAACAGGGCTATTGTGGAATGATTTGATGTAGGTCACGACTCATATATTTTTACAATAAGCCCCCTGTTCGGCTGAGCTTATCAGCACGACTTATCAGCCGTGAAACAGTGTTTTTCTCTCACAGCAAATCAACCACAGCCGACTTATAAACAAAAAAAACAGCCTGCCGAACAGGGCCCAGATGTGTGCCCTTAATTTAGTTTCATTGACCGTAACTAATTGGACTACGTTACCTTTTTTTTACCGGATCTCCGGGCTAAAAAAGGGTATCAACATGTACAGATCGATGTACTGCTATAATGTTTATCTGCATACGGCATACCAAACAGTACTAACAGGCGCCTATACGATCTATTGAAGCCACGAATCCACAACAGGGATCGATGGAGCAGGAGGAGATCGTTGAGGATGGAGAGGAGGCGGCGTTGGGCGCTCCTCCAGACCCGAGGAAGAGGGAGAAGTTGTCGGCCATCGATGGCGCGTCGTCAGGCGCGTGCCTGTGCGACGGCGCCATTGAGGAGAACATCCTCGCCCGCCTGCCGGCCCGCACCGCGATCGCATGCATGACGCTCTCGAAGCGCCACCGCCGCCTGATCCGCAGCCCGGAGTTCCGGATCCTCCACTGCCGCCTCGGCGCGCCGCTGCCCCACCCGCACATCGCCTACCTCACAACGGCGCCGGTACGGCATCGAGGCTATCGGGGACGCGTCAGCGGATTCCACGGCTTCCACGTCGCCGGCGCCGGGCTCGGCAGCAACTCCCCGATCCGCGCCCTGGCCGGAGGGAGGTACCTCAAGAAGAAGTACGTCAACACCTGCAACGGCGTCGTGCTCCTCGCCAGCGAGATCACAAAGCATAGCCCCACCACCACGTGCGTGCTCTGGAACCCGGCCGTCGCCGACCACGACAAGGAAGTGGCTGTCCCTTGTCCGTTGAAGGGGTCCTACAGGATACTGGGCTTGGGTTACGGCCGGCGAAGCAAAACGTACAAGCTGCTCCTGTCGCGCCGGTGCAGGCTGGACTGCGAGCCACCCAATAAAATGTATTCCAACGAGCTGCTGGTCTACACGCTTGGCACCGGCGGCGCCGAGGAGCAGCCCCGATCAGTCATGGCGTTACCAGAAGGAACCATGTGCGGAGGAATCATCCAGGAGTCGCTTTACATGGATGGCAAGATTTACCTGCTCCATGACTTCCGGTCACCACTGATCCTCGCTTTCGACGTCGACGACGAGACGGTGACCACGATCGACATGCCAGGCGAGCGCGACCCAAACTCGCACAGCAGGCACGCGAGGTCCAAGCTCATGGTGATGTCGGGCCGTCCCTTCCTGACGACGAACCACGGCCACCACAGAGTCGCCCCGTGGCTGCTCACCGTGGACCACCGGTGGGAGGAGGTGTGCGTCATCGGCAACGAGGGCGACGCCGCCAACGAAAACGATGTCGACCCCAGCGCCGATCGGTGCATGATGTCCGGCATCTGGGACTGCGGTGGCGTGCTGGCCATGTACCTGGATATTCGGCCCGGCGAATACGATCAGCTTTGCCTGTACCACATCGCGTCCGAGAAGATGTTCAAGGCAAACCTGCCGCGCGATCTGACGCCGGAGGAGACGGACTTTGCATTGTGTTGGGGCTACAAGCCGACGCTCGTGTCACCGGGGGACGTCGTCGGTGAGCTCAGCCAGGACCAGGACGAGGAGGAGCGCCGATGCCGGACGGCCAACATAATGGAGGCCCTGAAGCCCGGCATTGAGAAAGACAAATGGAAAGGACACGAGGAAACGCTTGGACACCGTCTGCTTCATGGACTTCTTGGTTCGCATCATGCGGAAGCTGCCCGACAACTTGCAAGACGTTATGGAAATGCCAATGCTGAATCCAGGTGATCCAGGTTTCTTTTTCGAGAATGCATCTTTTACAAGAATCCAGCAAATTTATTGGACAGATTATTAGTTGTTGGTGATTCAGCCACTGCTAGCCGTCAAGGCGCCCCAGCCCAGGAAGAGGAAGTAGCTAGCTGACGCTGGGAGGTAGGCATGTAGCTATGGCGCTGGTGCAACGCCGCCGCGGCCAGCGGCTGGCTGCTGCACGCCACGCAGATGGGCAAGCAGCGAGCCGCCGTTCCGCAATCTCCACACCTCGGGAGTCGTAGAGTCAGGGGAACGGGGACTTCAATCGACTGGAGTAATGGTAGGGTCGCTTGGGCCTTCTTGGCCACAACCGAGCGAGATGGGAATTAATGAAAAAGGCCCGTTATTCACGGGCCCACGTGTCGACTAAAAGGGCGTCTTCAACCTCTAGACACAACAGTTCGACATCTTCAGCCCCTCCTACGCAACAGCTATGGTGGAAATTTCTTGCAGGAGCTCCAGGGGACTCAAGGGGATTTGCGGCTGTAGGGGGGCTAGAGCCCCCAGCCCCCTCGCTAGATCCGCCCCTGAGCCTAGTTGAATCTGCATTTTAGAGGGAGGATCCACACGGAGGCCAATAAGAGATCTTTTATCCAGTCTATCACGGGAATAATAGTTTATATTAATAATTTGTTAATTTCTATATGTCTGAATGTTCATATTTATGGTTCCATGAAAATTCATGTGTTCTTGCCTGTTTTTAGTTCATAATAATAGAAATTTCAGTTTCTTTTCATATTCATGGTGCAAATTTTCTTTTGAGAATTTCTTGACCATTGAAATTGCTAAACGCTTTTATTGGCCCTGTTGACATGCATACGGATAGGGATCTTTGTCCTCGAACTCTAAAAAATGTTTTTGAGAGTTTCCGGTTCCTAATTTCATTGGAACCTCAAGTTTACCAATGCTATATCTTTATTATATTTTGTTGTGATGAGTTCTTTGTATCAAGAGGTTCTTCCTCGTAAACTCTCGCCCCCGCATCGTCCGGATGAGCAACTTGATGACCTCTCCCCGTCGCTATCGCAACATTTCTTCCAACCCTATCACTTCCTCTAATTGTCATCGGAGGTCCAGAGAGCATTGAGGAGAGTGGCTGTCACAGAACCTCCTAATTATGATGGCTCACATTTACCTGTCATCGTCATAATGACCTCTAACAGCCGTACTTATGTTTCTCATAACTTAAAAGGCCTGCTATCCTCCAAACAGGATCCAATCACAGAAGTATTACAATATTACAACAGTTTATTCAAAATACCATCAGAGTAAAGTAGCGGAAGTCTTACAATAACTTAAATTACAAACCACATTTTTTAAATTTCAAACCTTAAGTAGCATTATTACAAACCGGTAGTAGGAAAGTATTTATAGTAACTTAATTACAAACACACAAACAAAGTGTCTTGCCCAGAGGCCACACAGCCTATTCGTCATCACTTTCTTCAGCCACAACGGTCATGCAACAAGGCTCAAAGCAGACTTGTTCATGAACCGCACCTGCAACAAGGGGTTTAACAAACCCTGAGTATGGGAGTACTCAACAAGACTTACCCGACTAAGAGAAAGACTCTAAAGGCATGCTAGCTTTAGGGAATCAAGGTACGGGTATTCAAGAAATCAAAATTTCTTTTGCTGAAAAGCTTACTAAAGTAAGTCCTTACCTTCAATATTTTATTTTTATCATTGATGATTCATTAACCAATTTTAAGTGATCCTAATCTAGATCAAAGTAATTCTAATCAAGATCTTTCTTTCAATTTCACTTCTTAACTATGATGTTGGTGCAAGGCCAAGACTCCTTTCTCGTGGAGGAACGACGATTCGAACCACTTCATTTATCCAGCTGGGGCTTCCTAACCGCACGACATATGCAGAACCGAATCTTGCATATATCAACTCTTACCCGAGTAACCCAAAACCAGAACGTGTCCATCGCCACCCGAGAGCACAGTACTCCTCGAACCCGGCCCAATACTAGCCCTGAGGGTACACGCTACTCTCGCCATCTCTCCACTCCCAGTGCGAGGTTAGACGTTGTCGTAATGGAATAGCCGAAATAAGGCTTACCCAACATGGGTGCATGGCTAGTACTAATAAAACTCCATGACACGAGGGCCAACAACGTATGATCCTTAACTGATAAGGTAGAAACACTACATTGAGACTTTTTTCCCAATGCAAGTTAGCAGTGGCCAAACCACCCGCCCGATCTTTCAAGTTCATTCTCATATTTCAATATTCATTAAGTATGCCATCATGTCCATGTAAACATTTCATTTAAAAGCTTAACTCATTAAGCA
Source organism: Saccharum spontaneum (assembly GCA_022457205.1). Lineage (NCBI taxonomy): Eukaryota > Viridiplantae > Streptophyta > Magnoliopsida > Poales > Poaceae > Saccharum > Saccharum spontaneum. Next base: position 45,837,016 of record CM039599.1, read on the forward strand.
TAGCGAAGCATACTACGCATTTTGTAATAAAATAGGCATCAAGGGTGATATCGCAATAATCAAGGATGACAATGCAGCAATTGGGTTATCACTCAACTCCTAATTACTTAATGCAGTAGATCATAGTATAAATGATAAAGATTTGTAAAATTCAAGGTAGGGTTTAAATACACCGGGGCTTGCCTTGCTCTGATGAGACGGCTAACTCGGGCTCAAAAACTCCAACTTCCGGTCCAGAACCCACCGAAGATAGCTCTTCTCCGGAGACTTGCTCGCCAACGTCGACTTCTTCGAAAGCGGAAACTACACGAGCACATAACATGTTTCAACATGATGCGGTGATAAACATGATGCTTGATGATGAAATGCCACGTTTAACAACTTAAGTACACCTTTCCTTCGTGGTACAGTCGCAAAACAGTAAAATCTACTAATTAATAGCGATTACTTAAGCTACACTAACGCTTCTTACTGAACACGTTACTAACGAGCTCAACCAAGTAATTAAGGCACCAAGGATCACCAAGAATTAGTGACCCAAGGTCATCACTCAATCAAAAGGACACACAACACTTAAAGTTATGAATTTATCATTTATTTAAACACTTAAGTAATTAGAGCATAATTAATAATAAATCAAACTTCATCTAATTGAGCTTAAAATTTTTCTATAGATTAATCATGGCCTAAAATAGTGTCAAAACAAATTTCATGATTTTTGGATTAATATTTTAATTACTATAATTCCTGGAAGTTGCATTTAATATTTAATTGAGCTAATTAAATAACTTGCAAAAATTAATCAAAATTAGCATTTAATATGTTTCCTAATTATTTTACACCTTGAAAAGCTTACACAAAAAATTCACTATTTTTGGAGCTCTACAAAAATTCTAGTGAAATAAACAAATACTAATACTAATCCACGTGCTCACGCCCGCATTCGCCCACGCTCGCTCGCTCGCGTGGCCCAGCAGACGCGTGCTGCCCAACAGTGCGGCCCAACCGCGCTCCCTTCCTCTACCTCCGTTCCCCTCTCCCCCTCTGTTCTCTCCCGCGCCCGGCCATAGCGTTACGACGGCCGGCCGATGGCCGCGACCCCGTTGATGAAGCCCTGACTAAGCTACCTTGAGCATCACAATCTACACCATCTACCGCACTCCCATGAATACACTAGCTCCTCGCAGATGCCAAGGAAGAAGCCGCACCCGACCATGGCGGCATGGTGGTCGCGGTGCCCGGCGCCCCGACGTTGCAGACCATAATCAACCAAATTGAGAGCATGGGGAGCACCAGTGGCTCACCACGAGCTTAGATGTGCAGTTGGTAGACGCAGAGAAGCGGTGGAGATGGCTGACCATGAGAGGCGGCACGACGGCCTAAGCTATGGCGACTGCCGCTCTGGTGAGAACTTCGACGTCCCGGCGTGTCTCCCCGTGCGCTGGACAAGATGGCAAGCGTATAAGCAAGCACAAGTAACCACGATGCGGGAACGTGAGATCAAAAACGTTAACTCGGACTGTACCGAGCTACCCACGGTGGCGGAGCCCACCCCGAATGGCGGTGACCCGAGGTTGAAGACGACGGCTCACCTGCGATCCTGAGCGGTAGCGACTGCGCTGAGAGGCGCAAACGACTCGCGAGATGATGGCGGAGCTATTGGCAAGATGGAGAGGGCTAAGGTGGAGTAGAGAGGACGAATTTGGCCGGCAAGGCGATGACGGTGGCGGCGGAAATGGAGAAGCAAAACGCCGACGGTGGCAGCGGTGGTAGCTTTATAGGGACTGAGAACGTAGAGAGGAGACAAGAGAGCGCGAGACGGTCCAGATGATCACGGTAGCTCACTAGAAGGTCGTGGAACTGGCTAGCTCGACATCGGCGGCTCACCGGCGCCCATGCCGCTCGCTGCCGAGCCCTGATTTGCCCGCCACTGTAGCACCTCCCAAACTGCAAATTGAAATTACTCCCAAAATAATGTAGTGACTTGAAAAATTCCCAAGATATGAAATCTTCAGAATTTCAAGCTCTACAAGTTTTGTATTGAACACTTTTTCAAATTCAAACTCGATTTTGAAATTTGAATTTAAAATCAAAAGGGGACACTTTTCAAAAATTTGGTAATTTAGAAATTACTTTCAATTTTATGTTGAAACTTCAAAAACTCCGAACACCAAAGTTGTACATATAACCAAGACCTACAACTTTGCTATTCAAACCATTCTCAAATTCTGCCTCCATTTTGAAATTTGAGTTTGGGAATGAAAATGGGTCAAATTTGAAATTTGCTTCTTTTCAAAATTGCTCCACATTTTACACTAAAACTTTGAAAACTCAAAACACCAAAGTTGTAGCCCTTGAAAAGAGCTACAAACTTGGTTTTAAAAATTTTCCCAAATTTTGCTTAGCTTTTGAATTATTTCAAAAGGGGTAAAATCAGGGTTTTGGATTTTAGGGTTTTCGGAAGAATTTCAAATTCAAACTTGTTGCTACTTTAATTGGTGATTACTTAATGATCAAACCATAATCCAAGGGCATCATTGAGTCAAGTATCACATGGTTGACCAAATGCCACTCTTGGTTGACCAATTTAACTTTTGAAAATCTTTTAATAACTTCCCAAATTGGAATTCAAATTCGAATCAAAAAAACTCGCGACAAGTTTTGGATTCCAATTCAAACTCAAACTTGGAGCTTCATTTTACGTGTTGTACTTGAGTTCATACCCTACACTTGGCACTAGTGTGTAACACAGTCACACACCTCAAATTACGCAGGGCATAAACTAAGCATTTGCGGTGACACTCGAAATTAGGGTTTTCGGTTCGAGTCACACCACTGAGAGCCAAAGTTCCGCTAGGCGCTGGGCGGATCCTAGTCGCTGACCCCTAGCCTAGCGCCTAGGCGGGATTAATCGCGCCTAGGCGTTCCTAGGCGTTTCCTAGGCGTTTTGGCAATATAGCCATAATATGTATATATAAGCATGAAAACATGATACATCTAGCATTCAGACTTTCAGTAGGCATGTCATATAGCATTCAGATTCAAACTTTCACCAATCACACATGAAAACATGATACATCTAGCAGCATTCAGACTTTCAGTGGCATATCATATAGCATTCAGTGAAGGAGCAGGGGAAGGAGCAGCCGGAGGGGAAGGGGGAGCAGCTGCAGGTGCAGGGGAGGGGAAGGGAACTCACCTTGGGAACTTGGGGTGGCCGGCGGGGAAGCTTCCAGGCGCAGCCGTGCACGACGAGCTGGACCGGCGTCGGCGAGTAGAGGACGAGCAGGAACGGCGGCGGCGACTCGGGGACGAGCAGGACCGGCGACGACGAGTCGAGGTCGAGGTCGTCGCGCAGGGGAGGAGCAGAGCAGAGCAGGGAAATCGTCGCGCACCGAGCCGCGGGGCCAAAAATTTGCGGCCTCGCGCGCCCGCACCCGCCTCCGCGTCGCCTCCACGGCGCATTGCGCCGCCTCCGCGCCGCCTAGCGCCGCCCAGCGCCGAGGACCGCGCCTACCCCCCTAGTCGCCGTGACGTGCTTCGCCTAGCGCGAAATCGCGCCTAGTCGCCGCCTAGTCGGCGCCTAGCGGAACATTGTGAGAGCACATCCAACCTAAAAAGGTAAACTCATTTTAGTTAATGCATAACATGGTTGACCTAATCAGGGATGCTTTGCGGTGCAATATGATGACATGGCAGGTTAATTAGCCACTATAACACCCGAGGTGTTACAGTGGCAGTTGGGACATCTTGGTCTCCTCCTCCCTTTTTTCCTTCTTCTCTAACTTGACTTCTTGCTCCAGCATTCATAGCTCATTTTTCTGCGGCATGAGGGTAGATCTGCGCGGAGGCAGCTAGATCCAATGGTCCTTAGGGTGGATCTGGTGTTCCCTTATGAAGTTCGATTTGGAGGCAACAAACAGGTTCCTCATATTGGGGCTTTGTAACCTAGAGGTGTCAATGGTCTACAAATCTATGGCTATGTCTAGCTCCGACGTCTGGCCAAACTCTTAGCACTGCTGCATCTATTGTTGTTGCTATTGGTCCTCCCTCTTCAGCTCTCCATTCCTGCCCTCCGTGGCTCCATGCATCCTTGCTTGGGCTGCCAATAGAGAAGAGAGAGGAGCACTACTGGAGTAGGGCTTTGGTTGTTGGCCAAGAGGGAGGAAGGAGGCAAAATCCTATCTTGGGCCACCGATGGAGGAGGGAGGGAGGAGCATCTGTGGAGGAGGTAGGATCCTAGTTTGGGTCATTGACAGAGGAGGAAGATAGGAGCACTGTCGACAACAAAGAGAAGATAGGGATATCTGAGTGAGGAAAGAGGGTGCAGGACTGAAAGAGACAAGGGAGGACAAGGAGAGTAAAACAAATTTGACACTGACATGTAGGAGCCACATGTTAGGGTGGATATTGGGGATTGGTTTCTAATAATATGTTGGAGGAAGGGGAAAACATAGAGAACCAATAATAGGAGATCTCGTATACATTCTTCTAAGAGAGAAGTGATAGATAATCTGTTGAAGATACTCTTAGGTTTTATCTGAACCCATCATATTCACAACTTTGCCTTGATGTAAGTCTTCTGATGGTGTCACGTGTCCCTCAAATTTCCATTCCGTTTTGAGAGGTGAAACTAAGGGCACCATTTGTTAGAGCTCCTGGAATCGTTCTAGGAGCAACTCAGCCCCGTCGCCAACCAAACAAGACCGAAGGCCGCCGCTCTGCTCTACCCGCAATTTCCGCTCTCTGGAGCAAGATGAGATCCGAGAAGCCCAAAAAAAGTAGCTTCACCCAACTCCTCGCTGTCCATGCAGAACTTCCCCGAAACGCCCCTTAGGCACTGGGGCGTTGGACGACGGAGGAGAGCCATGGAGCCACTAAGGCAAGGGGCCACCAAGTCGTGGATGAGCGGGGGCACCGAGGCTTCGGTACGTTGGAAGCCGGAGGCAAGGAGGCCTCACAGGTGGATAATTGGATAAGGGATAAGAAATTAGAGAAGAAAAAAGAAGGAAGAAAAAGAAAGTGATAAGGACATTATGGATATTTCACTATTTTTATCTACCATGGGGAGTTGTTTTATCAAACATTTTACCAAAACAGTTTTTGTTCCACTCATGGAGCCAAAGAACAAAAACTCCACCACTAAGGTAGAGTTCTACCAAATGGGACCTGAGAAACCAACCTGTGCATTTCTCCAAGCATGATTTGGCGCTAGTCACTTAGCCCTTGAGCAAGCACTTTAATTTTGAAGATGTGTGTACCATTATTTTGCAATTTATATAATGCTCTGCTCCTATCGCTCCTGCTTTCTTTTCAAGGTAATAACTTAGAAAGAATTGCATGACTCAGAACTGCTCCTTCACTAGCTTCTTTAGAGAAATCGCATAAAGTATGCTTTCTAGTCCAACTCTTTAGTTTAGGATGGATTGGAAGGGGAATTCCAAAATGGAATGGACTCATTGCACCGGATTAGTATCTTAGATGGATGAGACTGATCACACCTGATTAATGGTCAATTCTAGCACAAATGCACAGTGAATTTATGAGTTATTTTACACAATAAATTTATGAGTTATTTTACACAATAAATTTACGAGTTGTCTTACACAGTGGGAAAATGGTGGAATTTTCTAATCCCATGTCCAAGCTATTAGTCTATTGAAATCTGAACATGGTTAAACAAAGCTTTCACTTGAGCTGCTTGAGCATATACTACTATGAAGTATGATCATGGTGAAAAATTAAACTGCTTATTGATCAAAGAAGAAGCAAATTTAATAAGAGTTACATCGATGAAAATAGTATAGGTGTAGTCATGACCCATGATTGCAGTGTCCTGGCTCATCCTTAGCCTAAGACGCTTTAAAGTGCTTCCCACTCCCGCCACTAGGCCACCTCTTCACTTAAACTTGATGCTCGGTTTAAACTTGGCCAACACCATCTTCACACTGCACCTTCCCCTTTGCCCAATGTGTTCATGCACCCTCTACTACATGAGTGATGTGGATCGCCCATGGCTTCGTTCGAGCATGCACGGTCCATCGACCCAAGGCATTGACGCTCGCCATGTCGCATCCATGGACCTACGCGATCACGTGGCAAAAACATGTTTCTAGCCATCCTCAACTTGACTTCATTACCACGTCCGGCGAGTTATAATTATGAACATGCTATGCAAACCAAAAGATTAAAACCATTTTACAAGATGTGTCAATCACTCATGGCACAGAGAGTATGGACAAAGGACATTTTGAAGTTGGTCTCTCATCAGTTTATCTTCCTTTTGTAAAAAAATGATGGTGATTCTTCTTGCGTATATAAAAAATCTGTTGGGAATTTAGTTTATCTTTCCCTCTTACTGGCATGCCAGCTCATTTTCCTTTCCCTCCTCGTAGTCTAGTCTATTCCCCTTGCCTCCGGGCCACCGCGTGGAAATTTCCACCGGGCTTCCAGCGTCCAGGACTCCACATCAGCGCGCAGCGCCGGGCCCCAAGTGCCCGAATCAACCATAGCTCCACTGGGATCGTTTCCTTCAATAAAAAAAATGGTAGCCCTTCTGCCTGCTCTGTTTCCAATCGGCTTTGCTTCTGAGTTCCAACTGCACCCTCGGGCTAGCTACAGGCCCGCCCCGCCGCCCGGCCATGTCTCCATCCACGTCGGCGAACGTTTACGGGCCGAAGGCCAGCCCTATATAAATCCCCTGTCCTCCACGGCTCCACCAGACCACCACCACCATCGTCCTCCACTTCACCAGCCAGCACCCGCTACACTTCTCTCCCGCAGCACACAGCACACCGCAGCCCAGCCCTCACAGGCCACTTCGGAACTCGGAAGCCAAGATCGCCCGAACAAGATGAGTCCCCTCGACGTTGAGGCCGGCGGCAACACCATCAGCGCCAACGACGCGGTCGCCGCGGCAGCCGACATGGTGGAGGCTACGCACGACGTGGCGAAGCTGCGGCGGGTCCTCGTGGGCGGCGGCGTCGGCAAGGCCGCGGCGGCGCTGTACATGATTCTGTTCAGGGAGCCGGCGGGGCTGTTCCTCCTGTCCGAGCCGTTGTTCCGCGCCTACTACTGCGTCCTGGCTGCCATTGTCCTCGCCGGAGTGGCGGAGGCGTGGACGGGGCTCTGGCTCTCCCACGACGACGACGACGACGACGACCCTGCTGCTCGTCCTCCCCGCCGGCGCGCGGTGGGCGTGGCCGTGCTCTGGGCGTCGCTCCTGCCGCTGCTCCTACTGGCCGCAGTCGGAGGGTTCGCGGTCTTGAAGTGACAATTTTGCAACGTACACTGCCTTGGCCTCTTGGGTTTGTTTGAATGGCATAGTTCCCTGCTGTCCGATATACGTACGTCGATATGTTACTGAATACCGTGTACGGAGTTTAACTCTGTCGGAGTACCATGTATTTGCCGCATCGGCATCGTGACTACGAGAAATGTGCTTTATTTATATGTTGTGATTATATGTAGCGAGCGTACAATGCAAACATGTTGACAAGTTCAAATAAATTTGGGCTCTTACTTGCATGTGCGTTTGTTCCGTGATCTTTGTATGAATTCTGAAATTCGAGAGGAAAGGGAACGGACGGGCTTTGGAGGGGGATCAACTGACCGATGAGATGGCGCTCTGGTGCCGGTGCAGACAGAGCGGCCCGGCATAAGATTTGCCCACTAGACTATCAGAGTGTCACAGAGCCACAGCATGAGCTTTCGATTTACTGCGTACCTGTAATCAGTAATCCGAAGCAAAAGCCCTTCATTTTTACTCCGGAGTGAATGTCACTCCACATATTTGGTACTCCCTTCGTTTTAAATTATAAGTCGCTTTGACTTTTTTCGTCTATTTTACTATGTATTTAGACATATTATTATATCTAGATTTTCTTTCAAAAAAATTATTTTCTTTCATATTATTATATTTAGATGTATAGTAAAATAGATATAAAAAAAAGTTAAAGCGACTTATAATTTTAAATAGAGGGAGTAGCAGTCTTTTTTTTGTCTCTACAGCGTGAGCTTTGCCATGGTGCTGTTCTAGGCCGGTATCCTCCCAGCTTTTCTACTGAACTTTGTTATCTCTTTTCATGAAAGCTGGGTAGCCTTTTTGTGAAAAAAACCACTGCAACAAATAAATACTACGTAAGTGTAAATTGACGTAGGCGTACATAAACTGCTGTGAGATTTTTTGTGAAAGAAAAATGCCACTGCAGCTAGGATGATTTTCCCTCGGTATATTTGTGGCTCTGTGAGTAGTTGTTCGTTTTTTTCCCTTCAAAAAAAATATATGAGTATGCATAGTAAAAGACAAGGGACCTCATAGTCAGTTTTTACTTGGAGAGATTGTCCTAAACTATACCAAAATAAAAGGTTAAGGCCGCGTTCACTTGCCATACATACCCCAAATATTTCCTCTTCCACCCATCATATCGAATCTTCAGACGCATGCATGAAGCATTAAATGTAGATAAAAAAATAACTAATTGCATAGTTTGTCTGTAAAGTTCGAGACGAATCTTTTGAGTCTAATTAATCTATGGTTGGACACATTTTACCAAATAACAACGAAAAGTGCTACAGTAATTTTTCACCTAAATTTTCTCAACTAAACACAGCCTAAGCTTGAGCCCGGCAAGCCCGATGAACCAACCCACGCAAAAGCAGAGTAATATATCCATGCCGAGCGCCCGGGCCGTCGCTGTCAACACCCACCTTCGTTCGGTAAACAAAAAATTCTGTAGGGCCCGTGCCACCTAGGAAGGAGTACAACTCGGAGACCGCCCGCCTTTGTTACTACCAGCGGGCTCGGGCTCGCCCGCTCTGGTTCGGGCCCCTCGCTGTCACATCACGCCCCGAAGCAGAAAGTCGCCCTCTGCCACACGCTCGGGCCTCGGGCCGTCGGGCGAGCGGGCCGGCTACCAGTACGCCTTCCTTCCTCCTCTACTCCGTACCTGGCTCGTGCCCGTCGGCTCGGGCCTCGGGCGGGCGGTGCTCCCTATATATAAGTGGAAGCACTCAAACACGTCGTCTTCCACAATCCACACTGCCACAGCGATCAGTGCAGCCCGAGAACACGAGCCGTGCAAGCCAGTCAGCGATCGATCATAGACACTCCGGAGTTCAGCTTCCCGGCACCGCCACCCGACGATCCATGGACTCGTTCTGCGTCCACATGCCCGCCACGGCGCCGGCGGAGGTGGCGGCGCACATGGCGGACGCCGCGGCGGCCGGGCACGACGACGCGAAGCTCCGGCGGGCCCTGGTCGGCGGCGGCACCGCCAAGGCCGCGGCCGCGCTCCTCCTCGCGCTCTCCAGCTCCAGGTCTCCGCCGGCCGCCGGCGTGTTCCTCCGCGGCGGCGGCGCGCTGCTCTGCGCCTACTACGGGGTGCTCGCCGCCGTCGCGCTCTTCGGCGGCCTCGAGGTGGCCGTGGGGTTCTGGGTCGCCGGGGACCCCGACCGCCGCCGCGGCTGGGGCAGGCGGGTCATCTGGGTGTCCGTCGTTCCACTGGTCGTCGTCGCCGGATTGGGTGGTTTCGCCGTGCTGAAGTGAACTAGCTCCTGTGCCTGTGCGCTTGCCTTGGCTTGGCTTTGTCGTCGGTTTGATGAATGCACCTTTCGTTGCTTCCTTGCTAAAGATTTTGAGTACAAATATAAGGTTTGCTTCGAAAATGGCCAAGGGGTTTACTAAATTGAATTCAGCAGCTCTTCACTGTACTGAGAACTGAGATGCATGCCAACACGAAATTTCATCAGGCCAGAAGTTTTTTTTTTTTCGAAAATGCGCTGTTGTGTTTGATTGCCAACGTCTACGATAAGGCCCATTTTAATTACGGCCACGAGTCAACGATCCAAATTGGCCGATTACTATTCCGCCCAGTTAGGTGGAAGATGTGGTCCACTTGGCCCATCTAAATTTAGGTAGCCCACGATCTAAACTGGCCGAGCAGCTACCAGTATCTCGCCCACATGGAAGCGTTGGCGTATCCCTCGTCCCTGTCCAGCCCGACCAGCCGTCCACAGCTTCTTCGCTGCCGCGAGGTCCATGATCTTAGATCTTTGATCTCTGAGTACTATATTTTTTTTAGACAATGATCTTTTGAGTTCTATATACTACAGCACTCTTCGTTTTATTTGTTGATTTCGTCAATTCTTCGAATTAGTTTTTTTTTCTGTGTCGCCTAACGAGCACGGAAACAGCACATCTGTGGTCACATTGGTGACGGCCTATCTTTTCGGTCCTATTTCCTCCTTTTCTCTTGTACTCCAGTATTTATATATGGCCTCGCATGCTGGCACATGCCATGCCAAAGAATCACGAGAGTTGGTCGTCCATTTTTCTTTTCGCGAACGTGCGTGCCTGCCCTACGGCTACAGCCTACGGGCAAGCCGCCCAGGGGCCAAAACAACACAGAAGACACACACACCAGCAGCCATCGAATGGACACGGCCTGAACAATACTCGATCACCCTTCCACCACCGCACCATCGGTATTTGGGCTTTCGTCAGTCTACGCTTGGCGATTTCCTGCACTGTCGAGGCTATCCAATCGACGTCCTGCAACCGCAGACAATAATGATTTCCTTCATTCCTCGGTAGTACGTGATGCGACATGAGCACACAACCAATGTACTGTATACTACAGTACCAGTACTGTTAAAGTTTCTAAAATTTTTTAAGATTTTTCGTCACATCGAATGTTTAGACACATGAATGGAGCATTAAATGTAGACGAAAAAAACTAATTACACAGTTTGGTACAAAATCACGAGACAAATCTTTTGAGCCTAATTAGTGTATGATTGAACACTAATTGATAAACACAAATGAAATTGCTACAGTAGCCAGAGCTAAAATTTTCCGCGAAATAGACACAACCCAAGTTGCTAATGGGTGGTGCCGCCGCCGACCTGATCGCGGTCACTGCTCACTGGTCACCGCTGACGTGCTCAGACCGAATCACACACGACCGGGTACCGTACCATTCGTGCGCGCGTCTTGCATAGTCAAAGCCTTCCTCCCCGCTCCCCCGTACAAACCGTCGACACTAATGGCCGACCACCCACGCGTACGACGTGCCGTCCTGTCCTGCCGGGGCAGCGGATGTGACATGCAGAAACATACGAAACGGAAGGGTCGCGAAGTCCGAACGGACCGACGTGCATGCCAACGCTTTCGCTCTCTGAGACTGAAACATTTTTCTCGCCATCGCACGGGACGCACAGCAGCCAGCACCATCGAACGCATCGACGGATCCAAACCAAACGGACCGTGGTCGTGGATCGAAGCCGCGGACGATGGGAACCAAGCATCCGCGCCAGGATCCACGATTAGGAGTGGAAGACAGCAAGCATCTGCCTGCCCTGACCCAGAGACACGGGCGCAAACCACTGAAACGTCAGATAGGTTTGCGTCCCGTGTGTGCGTTTAGGATCCATAATAACATTCGTTCATATGATCATATCATATCTCCAACGAAAAAGTCAAAATTTCAAAATTCGTTGTGATAGGCAGAGAAATGCACAATTGGGAACCACTAGCATATTTACATTTTCTGTGATCGTAATTAGCAGTACCAAATAAACTGATGACAATACAAAACAACAGACTGAATCAGCAAATTAGCGCAGGCGGCTGCACACACGTTCGATCGATCTGCCAACACCACCTAAATCGAGGAAACAACAAACTGACCCGAGCTACAACGCGATCGGTTTTCATCTCGCGCTGTCCCGCCAATCACCGGCGGCGCGGGGCTTCCGGCTCCGCAGCGCCTTGATCTTCCCTGGGATGAGCTTCCCCCACCGCGCCGCCTTATTAGGCGCGCCCTTGGCCTCCGGGGCCGGCGCCGCCGTCGTTGACACCGACCTCGACCTCGCCAATGCCACCGCGTCGTCGTACTCCTGCTCCACGTCCCTGCACCCCGCGGCCACGGCCTCCGCAGGCGGTGGCGGTGGCGGTGGCTTCCGGAACGACACCCAGCCCCATACCCCGGACTTGGGCCGCCGCTGGTCGACGCCGACGCCGACGGCTCCGTGCGCGGCGACGGAGCGCGAGCGCGCGACCCGGTGCTCCCGCTCGATGAGGCTGTGGACCCGGCCGAGCGCGCTGGCGCCGGAGGACGAGGAGGAAGGGGACGACGCGCAGGAAGGGGAGCAGGCGCACGGCCTCGGGCAGGCGCAGTCGGGGCACAGGCGGAGGAGGCGGTCGCGGAGGCAGTGCGGGCACACGCCGCCGCCGGGCAGCGGCGGGTGCCTCCGGCAGCGCCACTCGTCCATTCGCGCTCGATCCGTTTTCCGTGCGGGTTTGGAGGGCAGTGCGATCGCGGGGAGGGACAGAGACGCGCGGGAGGCAGAGGAGCCCGACTCTGTCGCTCTTATATTTAGTGACGGCACTCCGGCAGGAGGATTGGTGAAGGGGCATGGAGCTCGGCGCTACTATTTACGAGAGAGCCATCATGTAGATGATGAACCTCCCGCCGCCCGCCGTGTGTTCAGGTTAGCACGGTGTGTGTGTCCCACTGTCGGGGAGTAACGGGCCTAACGGCACAGTTTGTTTTTTTTCTCTACAACTAAAAAGCTCCAATTGTTATCGTCACCGCACCGCTAATAGGACCGCTCTCCTAATCGCGCCCGGAAAAAAAACGGAAGCCTCCCTTCCTACGCGCAGCCTCCGCAAAAAACCAACACTCGTGCCTTACAAAAAAAAAACGATGCCTGCGCTCACCCCTTCCCTCCGTGAAAAAAAAAAACTGCTCCTATGACTCCGAGAAAAACGCCTCTCCTCCCTAAATCGTGCCGCCACCGGCTGGGACCAGTCCAACGCCGCTCCTCCCTAAATCGCGCACCCTCGTGGCAAAGCGGTTCCACTAGAGAAGTCTGCGAGCTCGCGGCCGGCGACGGTAGCGCGTGTGGCCGCTAGGGATCTGCGCGGGCCGCAGTGGCGGACAGCCTCGTGAGTAGCAGCTGTGAGCTAACGACCTGGCACTGCCCGTCTACAGCCGGCGGCGGCCGTGCGTGTGGCCGCTAAGGGATTTGTGCGGACAGCGGTGGACGGCGGGAACCTCGCAGGTGGCTGCTGCGAGCTTGTGTCCCGGCATGGTGCGGCTGCAGCCAACGGCCGGCGTGCGGCGCGGAGGTCAGGCCTAGACAGGTGCACAAATCAGTGAAGAGGAGGCAGCAAGGCGTCTACACCATGGTGCCGGAGCCCGAAGACGAGATCATGGACAAAAAGAATCCATGGCTGCTCCAGGACGACAATTGCACTCCTCAAGACCTACGTGAGTGCCCGGGCCCGATTGGTCCCTTCTTCAGTGCTAGATGGATTTTTGGTTCCTATTACCTTCCCCACAAACTATTGACTGATTGCTGCGGAAGATTTACCTTTCATGGCCTAGCGATTGTACTTGATTTGGGTTGATGCGGGGAATTAAGCTCTGTGTGGACTTCTTATGTTTCTCCAGATACACTGCTTGTTACCGATGCGTTGATTTAGCAGGACATTGCTGACCATAACAATTGCGATGTCTTGTTGTCTAATAGGGGCTTGGACCATACTCGACCAGCATCAAGAAGGTCGAGAAGGAGACAAAGGAGATATCAAACAAGATCAATGACCTCTGTGGTACATGTGTTGCTTATTATTTGGTTATGGATTTAGGATATTTAAATTCTTGAAACATGCAAATTGACTGTCAGTTTTGAGTAGCTTTTACCAATTGTGAACTGTAGGAGCCCAGCTTTCTCTATTAGGGAGCTGATTCATGCGACTGTAATAAGGTGCAAATGTGCAATTATTTGTTTTTCTGTTGCTTCTCTCTCCGGTGCATGCAACGCTGTTTGATATATGATGATTGAACCATCTTAATCCCACTATGATATAGTAACCCTCTATCAAAGTCTGATGCTAATATATGATGAAGTCTTTAACCGGCAAACCTATTTTTCAGGCCTGTAGTTATAGCTAATGCTTCTTCTTCTGTTCAGGTGAAGTAATTCACTGCTGCTACTAACTGATGCTAGCTGCTCTTCCCATTGAGATTGCAAGTACTGCAATACTCCACACTTCAAGTTCCATGTATATATATTTTGTTTATTTTGTATACAAATGACCAGATTAGCAACAAACTTATTTTAATGCGAATTGACAACTCACCAGTGGCTTTGTGAAGAGATGAAAAGGATAATAGATGTTAAAACTATGTAATTTATTTCCACACTAAGTAGCAAAGCAATCCTAATAGATCGAGTTGTTTTCTGTAGCAAATAGCAATAGCTTCAGCGGCCACAGTGGAGGCAGAGAGGTGGCAGAGGCAAGTGTGACAACGTTCTCTGTTCTTGGCTTCTGTGACGTTTATATAGGAGCAATTTTGGTTCTAACGGTGGCATTGTTTTTAGTCGCTTGTATCCTTACGAGTTCTGAAAGAGGTATTTAATATTTATTACCCTGCAGCCGATCTTTTCGAGTCATTGTTTGAATACTTGAATTAGATGCATTTAATTTGTGCATTGCTTTTGTTCTGGGAGAGAGCACGGGATGGGTTCAGAAAGAAGATGGAGCTATGGAGAATGTGGGCAGCCTACTGGATCTTGGCACTGCTGCTGCCGTTCACTTTTGCCGATTTTCATAGGCATGAAAGCTCCACCTGGTATGCCTTCTCCTGCTTCCGAGAACTGATGGGATCTCTGATTCTTATTCGCATACCGTGATTGTTAACTGCACAATTGTCCTCTTGATTTATGTTGCATGCCTGGATGTTTCAGAGATCCATCTTTAGGTCTTGCTTAGATGCATGTGTATTCACTGTGTTGGAGTGGATTGGAATGAAACTTAGTTTAATTCCACTCCAATCCACTTCAACACATGTGGATTGAGATGAATACATACGTATCTAAACAAAGCCTTACTGGTGTTCGCGGTTTGTCTTCACTGGGGAATTGCATGTTGATGGATGGGTTTGGTAGGCAGGATAATGTGTAGGAGGCGTGGATTATGTGATTTACATCCCATTTGGCTTCTCTGCTTGTTGAATGGTTTTAGAGATTTGCTTCCCAAATCAACTCCAGGCTCCTGTTTTCTCCAGATGTTTTAGTTTTGAGGATTCAAATTTTTTTGATGCTCTAGATTTTCTTCATATTTTATTTAGGTTATTATTGATCTTTTCCAAGAAGCTGCGATGCTTGTCCATTTAGACAATTTATTTCATTTTATTTTGTCTTGTGATTATGTGTCATCCTCCATTTGGCCAGACTACAAGAAAGGGAACTAATTCAGTGAAACCTGAAGGATACTGGAGACCACAACTATGGGACCTTGGCCTGGCTCTGGTAAATAGAAGATGAAGTAGTAGGATGGGGCAAAGTGCTTAAGGGTGATAGGATGTGCAGGGTTGTTGTGTCTTTTGATAATACGAGTCAAAAAGTTACCCTCACAGTTTGCTCTTTTACAGGATTGATATTGGTTTGTAATTTTGACATTTGTAGTGTAAAAGAATTAAATACATTGTACAACTGTATTGTGTACCGTCATAGATCATGTAAAAGCACGTTAATTGTAAAAGTCACTGAATAGTTTGCTTGGCATTCATCAGATAAAAATACTTAACATGTAAAAGCTCGTTAGTTGTATTGCCATGTTCTAATTTTAGCTCCCGTAGCAACGCACGGGCACTTAACTAGTATATATAAAAAAGACAAGTTTTGGTTACACGTAGGGTCCACCTTTTTGGTTCGCATGTGCTTTTGTCAAGTTCCTTTCAAATGCAACTCCACATTATCATCAAGGGTGAATCCAGGATATCATGCCAATGGATCGCACTAAGCAACATGGTCAAAACATGTTAGGTCTCTATTGGAAACCAGGTGCATAGAAGAACTTTTAATGAGTTACCAGAATCGGGTGATCCCAATAAAGAATGCACATTAGTGTAATAAGAATGCAAAACTAGGAAATAAAAAAACATAGGAATTAACTAAAGAAAACATAGAGAAAACACATACTAAGAGTTTTAAATTTGGATACCGGCATCTGGACCTAAGATCTAATTGTTGGTGAGGATAATATAAAAAAGAGTAAAGTGCATCATCAGTTCTCAAAATTATCTGGGTATGTCATTTTGGTCCTCGTACACATAAATTGTGTCATTTCAGTCCTCAAACTTGTCAAGTTGGTCGGTCTTCATACTATGAGATTGCACCTTTTGAACTGTCAACTAGGTCTCGTTGGTTATCAAAACGGGTCTAGGTCCATGTCCACGTGCCGATGTGGCACGCTGAGTTCGTGTTGACATCGACCTAATTTGTGAGACCTGATAAGTGGGGGCTAAGATAGGATTGGATTGTTGAACACAATAAATTGAGGGGATTATGCGCAAAATGGCCAAGCCATATAACATAGATGAATATTTATGACCTTCCTTATGGTTCTCTCGAAAACTATCATCTTCTTTATGGGCAACGGGCACCAATGAATGGCTACGCTTTGTAGCTCATTACTGCTTGCAGACAGTAAGCTAGGTCGGACAATGTCTGACGTAGCGCTCGGCGACGACGGTGACTGTGAGCGTGGTTGTGGACCACAAAGGGCAATGAGCGGCAGCGACGAGACAAAGCACACACGAGACTAACATGGGTAAGTCATAGTTGTGGTGGAGTGGGTTGTGGATGGCACGACCATAGGGTCGAGCGGTGGCGACAACAATGGTGTTGGTCATGCACAGGGCGACTGTGATGATGGCTTAGGTAGTGGCGCGTGGGGCCAACATGGCCTCGCTGCTAAGACCGGCTAGCACGAAAGCTAGCGCAAGATCAAGTAACTCCGATCACGTCCATTGTCATCTCCATGCCCCCCCCCCCCAACTCATGCACCTATTACGTCACGCTACTAGCACCGCCTGCAGTCGCCTATCCGGCAAGATTGGCGCACCCCTCTCCCTTCCTAAATTGCTGACGAGGAGCATGGGCCAATCGTCGATGGGCGTGAGGTGGAGGAGAAGAGATGGAGGTCACATGTGTGTCGAGCAAGGGCGGAGACAGGGGCAGGGGCCCCCTATGAATGTGAAATTTCCACTGTTTTTGTAATTCAAATAATTTTTGAAAGTTTAACACTCTTTTTTTGCGAAAGAAAATTTAACACTCTTGCCCTCCTAACATTCAAAAAATCAACTTCCTGGCTATGCCCCTCCTGTCGAGTCCATGTCAACACCCTCTCCACATGCTTCATTGGTGCATAGGATGTATCCAAATTTGTTTGGATGACCATTAAAACCCAAACAAAGATTGATATCTGAATCAATGCAATTTGAGAGTACAAGTATTGACATGACATACTTTGATAAGTTTGAGGATCAAATCAAAATAACATAATTTATGAGTATAAGAACTGACATGAGTCGTGCATTATTTCACTCTGCTCATGAAAAAAAAATCTTGCCCCTCTCTCGCTAACGATTTTCTCTGGATCTTGTTATCCCTTCGCCGCCATGCTGGTCAAAGTGAAAATCCATCACGGTACAGCGTACATCAACAAAAGCACTGATGTGGAGGGCAGGATACCATGCAGCTGACGGCGCAGGGCCAGGGTGCCACTTCGAACTGAGAAGGTAGAAGTTCCAAGCAGAAAAGCGGGCTTTGTAATGGCGACGAGCGTGGTTCCACATCGAGAGAGGGCCATGATGGAGGGACGGCGACTGCATACTACTCCCTCTGGCTAACAAAAAAAAAAAAGCAATCATAGGATACGTGCCAGTCAAATTAACTCAGGTTTGACCAATTTTATAGAAAATAGTATTAGCATCTATATTTATAAATAAATTTATTATAAAAATATATTCTATAACTAATCTAATGATACTTATTTTGTATCATAAATATTAATATTTTTTATATAAATTTAGTTAAAATTTAAACTATTTGACTTCTTGAAAAACGAGAATCACATGTTTACGTAGACGGAGGAAGTACTGATACTAGGTTCTTCTCGTCGGAGTCGGTCTTTCTTTTCTCCCCTGTTCACCCACGTTGTAGCGTTACCTCAGCCCTCAGGCTTCTACGAGAAGGGCAAAAAACAACGGATCTGAATATATGTTTTGGCTCCTGTGAAATCACCTGTGAGCTACGGTATTCCGCGGGAAAGGGTTCATCGATCACTCCGTTCCAAACAATTATATACTCTCCTTTCTTCCGTTTTTTTTATCCCTGCAATCTTCTTTTGAGATTTCTCCAATCCAACAAAAGGGAGCGTAGCGTTTGGAGTTTCCGGAGCTGGCGCGTCCAGTTCCAATCATTGGGACCAGATGTGACGAGTTCTAGAGACACCCGAGAAATCGAATACTCTATTCGCTAAAAAAAAAGGAGAAATCGAATACTCCTAGCCCTTGTTTAGATACCCAAATTCACCCCCAAATTCCACTATGCAAAAAGAAGATTCCCCATCACATCAAAATACCGGCATATGTATGGAGTATTAAATGTAGATGAAATCAAAAACTAATTGCACAGTTTTGTTGCATTTTGCGAGACGAACATTTTGAGCCTAATTAATCAATATTTGGACAATTATTAGCAAATAAAAACAAAAGTGCTACAGTGCTACAGGCTGCACTGTGCAGATTCGGCAGCTACCGAATCAGGTAACTGAACAAGGCCCATGGAACCATGCTGTATTTGCTTACCATATATACGCACTCGATTGCCATGTTGGCTGACGCGCCATCAGTTCGCCATCAGTTGGTCACCCGGTCGGCGGCGGCGCAGTTTCACGGGCCCATCCATGGTGGGTACCGGCACATGGCGACATGGCGCCGGCCCCCTGCTGTATTCACACCGCATTCGGATCCAGCAGTTCAAAAGGGTGTTAATGTTCGGATATTAATAAAAAAATAAATTATAGAATCTGTTAGTAATCCGTGAAACGAATTTATTAAGCATAATTAATCCATCACTAGCACATGTTTACTGTAGCACCACGTTATCAAATCATGCACTAATTAGGCTTAAAAAATTTGTCTCGCAAAACCGTCTTAATATGTGCATTTAGTTTCATAATTCGTCTATATTTAATATTTTATATATATATATATATATTAAATATCCGATGGGACAACGATTAAAGTTCAGAAGGTGAATCTAAACACCCCTCAAGTTGGTTACGCATAGGAGTATGTATGGTCCAAGGCGTCTGCTCAAACGTCGTATCCTCTGCAAATCTAGATCCAGAACGAACCTAATCCGGAAGACAGGAAACCATTCGTGCTGTGCATAACGACAACGAAGATCTGGCCACGTTATTCCGCGAGGTTCTTGTGCAGGAAACAGGCCGCCGCGATGCTTATTTTGGTTGGGATTTGATGCACGTTAGGTGGCTATTGGCTGCTCAACTAGCAGCTAAGTTATCCCAGGATATTATGATACGAAATGGCGTGCTAATGTGCTTCACTCCGTCCATTGAAGCAGACGCCAGACGGTGCTGATCTACGCCTCGTTCGGCTGGCTGGTGGTCGGTGCTGATTTGTTGTGAAAGAAAAATACTGCTGGCTGGCTGGTGGCTGCTGGCTGGTGCTGAATTGGTGTGAGAGAAAAGCACTGCTGGCTGGCTGGGAGCCAGCCTAGTTTCACGTGTCATGACTCATGAGCAGTGGCGAAGCTAGAGTAAATTAGAGAGGAGTGCACTTAATTTATAGGTGCATAAAAATCTTTCATGGGGGTGCATATATGGTGAGATTTTGGACCTAATTATTGTTTTTACAGTGCACCCCCTAATTTACATATAGCTTCGCCTCTGCTCAGGAGCCGTGACTAATGCAAAGTATGGTGTACTCTCTCCGTCCTAAAATAAACACATATATCGCTTCTCGAGGAGTTAAACCTTTTTAAATTTGATCAAATTTATACAACACTGTATTAATATTTATGTTGTATAATAAGTATTACTGATGAAGCATAAAGTTTACTTTTATAATAAACTTTTTTGAATATACCGACGTTGATACTATTTTCTATATTTGCAGTCAAATTTAAAAAAGTTTGACTTCTAAGAAGGGATATGTGCATTATTTTTGGGCATGGAGGGGTACTAAGGCCCCGATTTAGATCCGATGGGGCTCAAGTTTAGCCCCGTCACATTAGATGTTTGGATGATAATTAGAAGTAATAAACATAGGTTAATTATAAAACTAATTACATAAATGAGTGCTAATTTATGAGCCGAATCTATTATGCCTAATTAGTCGATGATTTGACAATGTGGTGCTACAATAAATATGTGCTAATGATGGATTAATTAGACTAAATATATTAGTCTCACGAATTAGCCACGGCTTCTGCAATTAGTTTTATAGTTAACTCATGTTTAGTTCTCCTAATTAACATCAAACATTCGATGTGATAAGGGCTAAACTTTAGCTTAAGATCTAAACAGTCTATAATGTGCTTCACTTGAAGGGACACGACAACAAATGCAGTTATCTTTTCCTTTCTCACGTGTTGCATATAAACTCTGCAAATGGGCTCTATCCGCTCCTGACATGCAAGCCCAGCCCATCATCGTCACATCTTGGGTTACATAGTTCAGCTTAAAAGGCCTCCAACTACGGCGGTGTGGCACATATGAAATTTGGGGCACCATATCCCTACGTCACTTTGTCTTTGGGCCGAATCGATCTGTTCCAATCGACGAGAACGAGACTAGTGACTTTTAGACCACCGACAATAAGCCGGCCGATACTGTTTTGTTGGGAGAGAAAAATATTTTATCATAACTGATAAGCAAGCGATCGAGATTGTTCTCTTCCTCTTTTTTTTTCTTTTCTGTTCTTATAAGGCCGACAAATTTAGTACTACTGTAGCCAATATTAGTTTATGGTATTATCTCTATTTATAATTATAGTTCACTCTAGCTTGTTTTAAGTCCAGCTTCTCAAAGTTTACCAAGTTTTTAACAGAAGGCACCATCATTTTTAACGTACAACTAACGTCGCTCCTCTCTTTGTTCTGTTTCAGTTTGATACAGTACTTGTAGTTTATCTGAATTCCGACAAAAGCCTTGTTTAGATCAAAAACTTTTCACGAAAAACTAAAATAATGAATTTTGCGGCACATACATGAAGCATTTAATGTAGACGAAAAAACTAACTATACAATTTGGTTAAAAATCACGAGATGAACGTTTTGAACCTAATTAGTCCGTAATTTGACACTAGAGTGCTACAGTAACAAATATGCTAATGCTAGATTAATTAGGCTTAATAAATTCGTCTCGCGGTTTTCAGGTAAGCTATGTAATTAGTTTTTTATTAGTATCCGAAAACTCTTTCCGACATTGCACGGAACATCCGATGTGACATTTTCACAAAAACTTTTAGCATGAACAAGGCTAAAGATGTCATTGCTCGATTCAGCGTTCCATCAAACATCACATGCATTTCGTGTCATTCATTCATTTCACTTGAACCCGTGGCGATGGAATGAATAAACGCGAGCACAGAGTCTCGGATCGGACGGACAACACCCCCCAACCAACGGAGCTGATCTGGAACAGCAGATGGACTGTTGCCCCCTGCACCCCGCGAGGAAAGAGAGAACCAAACAATGCTTCGTGGCAAGCGGACGAGCATGTTGGCGTCCCCCGCACTCCTCCTCCGGACTCCGGCGCTGTTGCAGGGAGAGTGGTGACAAAACGCCGGCGCGGGAGGAGGGGAAAGGCTTCCCCCTAACAACAAGGCAGGCGTCGCTTTCCCAACCGGTCGCCTACAAAACTAACCACACGCTCGTACCCACCCCTCCCGCCGACCCGGCTGGCCCGCATCATCGCCCAACTGCGAACCGGCAGATGGACGCAGGCCACATGCTTGATGCTTCGCTTTTGCTATATGCTCCGTGCCCGGCGGGCGGTGCGCACGGGAAGCCGAGGTGGAGCGCGCCGCGCGCGGCAGCGGCAGCGGCAGCGGCACCGTACGCTCGCCCACCGAACCTGTGGACTGTGGCCCGCATCGATCTGCCGTCCAGGCGACGGACCGTACGCAGATTGTTCGTGTTTGTTCGGCGTGGACTAGGAACAGGAGAACGGGGGGAACTTTGTTCGCCTAGCGCGCCACGGTGAGCTGGGGATCCACAGCATCGAGTTTCCTTCCTTTTTCCTTGCGCAATCCTCGGAACGAATCCCTTCATTCTGTGGCCACGTAATTTCGTTCACAGCAACCACAAGAAAAGGATCAAGCTTTGACGATCCTTAAAGTTCACACTGAAGCGCAGTGGTGTACCGTTACCACTACAGTTAGATCTCGGTTGCGTGGGAACGGATGCTTCGGTTCAAAGTGCTCTGATGATGATAACTACTCCCTGCGGCTTCTCCTCCTTCTGCCTAGGACAGCTTGACCATTGAAAAACCGCCGGATCTTTTAAACACACGGTCGCTGTTCTTCTGTTCAGGCAAGCCGTGAGGACCACGTTAGGTGGCCGTGGCCCCGGCAGGGAGTGGCGGGAGTCCCGAGGCAAGACGATGTGGATGTGTTTTTATTGTATTCCGGGCTGCAGACGCGGAGCGCGCCAGAAGGTTCAGCCAATAAACGTGGCGGAACGCGGGGACGGCGCTGTGCCCGCCCCGGTGCGCGAGCCGATTCCCTTGCCATGTGCTCGAGCGACACGTGAGTCCGCGCACGGACCCCTCCTGGCCTGCCCCTCGCGTGGCGGCTCCCCGGCCGTCAGTCACCTCACCAACAGGCAACAGGCATCCGTCTCCCCTCCGCCTCCGGGCTCCGGCACAGCCGTCGACCCGTCGCCGGGTCAAACTCGGATGCTGGCCCTATTATCTGAAGAAGAAATCTGTAGAGCTAGCATACCAGTACCTCGACTCCACACAGCTGACTTCCAGGTGTTCCTTCAGTCGTACGAGTATTGCATTTGGTCAACAAAAGTTCGTATCCTAGCACGGAAGAACAGGTCCCGGTTCGGACTTTGCATCGCACGAGACTATACGTGCAAGTCAAAACAGCCGCGCAGTTATGCATTACAATACGTGCAAGTCAAATCAGCAGAAACAATTCAATCAGCTACTCCCTGTGTCCCTATTTAAATGTCGTTTCTGATTTTCGTGCCAGAAATTTGACTTGATTTATAGAAAATACGTATATATTTTTATCTTCAAATAAATTTATCAAAAAACTAGATTCAAAGATCTATGCAATGATACTAATTATGTAGTATATAAATATTAATATTTTTAATATATGTTTTATTAAAGTTATTTCTCAAAAAAAATAAATATTTAAGGACGGAGAGAGAGTACGACCGCGCACATAGACACGAACAAGGACGTGGGCCCTGTTTAGATGCTAATTTTTTCCCTAAATTTTACTATGCAAAAAGAAGATTCCCCGTCACATCAAAATGCCGGCACATGTATGGAGTACTAAATATAGATGAAATCAAAAACTAATTGAACAGTTTAGTTGTACTTTGCGAGACGAATCTTTTGAGCCTAATTAGTCAATGTTTGGACAAAAATTCACAAATACAAACGAAATGCTATAGTGCACGGTCCTGCACTGTGCAGATTTTGTTGCTGCCAAACGTAGTACATGCGCAGCCGCAGTTCGAGACAAAAGGCAGTGCCGACTGGGTGCTGCGCCGCTGGCGGCTGGCCGCAGAGGTGTCCCGATCGCGAGCGTGCACGTCGCCATACGTACGTCAGCAGGCTTAACGATCTGGACAGAGATTTGAGATTTGGCAAGTCGTCTCTTGGAAGTGAAGCACCCGGCGCCCGCCCCAACGAAGCAAGGAGAGCCCCCCAGCGCCGGCGGCGTGTCAGCCAGCCCGGGAATTGCCTTGCCATGCCGAGAAGAGAAAGAAACGACGACCCTGGAAAGTCCCAGGAAGCCAGGCGGCCGCGGAGCGGCGGAGGAGACGCGGACACGGCTAACTAATCCCCGGGGTCCGGGCCACGCAAAGGCCAGCCACCGCACCGCGCGCGCGGCGCCAGGACAGCCATCCCCTGCGGCAGGCAATGGAGCCATTATGGCGTCACGCGGCCTCGCTCGCTAGAGCCCTCGCTGTTGCCTTGTTTATTGTCTGTCGCTGCTGGGTGCGTGCAGTCGGTCTCAGGCACCGCCGACCCGAGAGCGAGCGAACCGGCGGTGACCTCAGGTGCTCGCTCTGGTTGCTTCAGTTCACACGCTTTACTGAACCATGACGGGAGTCCTGGAAGGAAGGCCAGGGCCAGGCAGGCGGCCAATTTCGTTGCAGTGCTGGAGTATGATTTGCTTGGCTGTACTATACTACTGACGACTGACGTTGCCCCAACTACCCAGCAGCCGCCATGAAATCAGCAGCATGACATGGTCGTCTCGTCCTCCTCCAGCGCAACAGAAAGTCTTCCAGGGCAGATGGAGTCCCATCCGTTTTTTACTGGAGCAAAAGTCCAAAGCCACAAGACTTTGGCTTGGCTCCGCTGCTGCCTTTACAAGTGGATGGATGGATCGGGCATTGCATTTGCATCGCATCGCACTGCAGTCATTATGATGCTCCGAACCGGGTGCAATGATAGCATGATCGGGGGATGCCCCCGGGCATGGGTGCATGTTTCATTCACCTCCTTTTATTATGAATGGCTGCCCTTCTTTCCTGCCTGGATCTCTCCTCCCATGCCCGCCGGAACCAAGAACAGGAACATACATCTTTCCACACGACGATTATGAATGGCTGCCACGGGATCCCGAATAATGCACGGCATGATTAGCCAGACACGCCGTAGCCTTCTTTTCGAACGCTCCTCGGCGGCAAGCTCTCGAGGAAGCCTTTCCTCGCAATCGCGATGCTGTCCAGCCAGATCAGTGCCCATGCATGCTTCCACTCCTGTATATCTCCCAAGAAAAAGGACGGACGAGCCGACCAATCATAACCCCTAGCTAAGCTATGCTCGCGTAGCTTCCACACACACTCGCGTTGGCCGTTTCCGAGCTTTCGTAGCATACGGTTGCTTCGTCCCGTAACTTGAGACCGTGAAGCAGGGGGATGATAAATGATGATCACACATCAGACTTACATCAGATGTCGCCAATAATGCGTGCGTGAATAACGCAGCAGCAGCTGCGGCAGGGTGCGCGCGTAGACTTATTTGAGTGAACTGCTCAATCGAAATTGAAAAAGGCCCTTTAATTATTAAAAGAAGAAAGACAGAAAGAAAGAAAGAAGGTGATGTAACAAATACTACTAAATCATTTTCCTATCGCGCAGTAAATTAACCAGTATTTTCTCCCTGTTAGGGTTTTGATCTCTCCTCCTATTGGACCCAATGGCCCATTAGGGACCTTGATCCGCTCCTTGATCGGGGGAGCCCAACCCACCTATGGTTGGAGGGCCCCTGTCACGTGCGGTAAATAAATAGTGGTGGGAGGCCGGGGCTCGGTAACCAAGGTTCACCGCCGCCACTGTTCCCACCTACAAACCCTAGTCCCTACTCTGATTGCAGGGACCGCACAAGTGACGGGAAGCCCTTCTCCGCCGCCACTGCGCCTCCAATCTCGCCATGGCGGACTCCAGCACCTCGGCGCCTAAAACTGACGGTCGACACTTCTCCCTATCTCCTTCTTTTCTCATCTTGCATAAAGGACAAACTCTTTCTATTGATTTAGTTAAGCCTCGACTGATCTCACTGTTAGTAGATCTAACCGTGGGAATCTACAATGGTACCGGAGCCACCTAACAGTGGATTAGTTCGAGTACAAAATAGTGATAAAAAACCCCTATTCTAGGGTTAATTAGCCGCCGAGCGACATGCCATGAGCATCGTCCCGGACTAGTTAGCAATTAGAAGAACGCGAAACCCTAACCCTAACCCTAAACCCGTGCGGCTTAGTGATAAGAAAGAGAAATCCGGATCGAAATAGAGGAGAAGGATAACCTATCTCACCGGAGAAGTAACCGCCGCCGGCGGTAAGAAATCCGGCCGGCGAACCTTCGGTCGCCGTCGGCTAAGTTGAGCTGCGCGCGGGTGCTTGGCACCGCCCGTGAAGCCGCTCGACGGCGGCGTGCCCGCCGGCGAGGGGGGTCACGGCGGCGCCACCTTTCTCCGCCATGGCGTCGCCGTCGACTTGTTCGGCTGCTGCGGATGCACGAGAGGGAAGGAAACGAGAAAGAGAGCTAGGGTTTCACGTGACGCCGGCTCGAACGGTTTTTGTTCTCGCGAAAATGATGGTCGTTCGTCCGATTCATATCAACGGCCAAGATCAACTCACTCAGACGGGCCGGCGGGGGAGAGCGCGGCCCATGCCTGCTTTCCCGGCCCAGGGCCACGTTGCGGCCTGGGGCGCGGGGGCAGGGCGCGCACGCCGCGAACGCGGGCCGCATCAGCGGCTGGGCTTCATTAGCCGCGGCCCACTTAGTCTAAGCCTCTCCTTTTCTTTTATATTTTCTTTTCCAGAAATATTTTAGCATGAGTATCTTTTTCTTGATTTTGAAATTAGTCAAATTTTATCAAATGCGATAATTTTTTCTTTAGTGACAATATTAGAAATGTTTCTGGAATTAAGAATTAGTAAAGTTTATTCACGTTTTCCGCTGCTCAGTAAGAATAATTTGCTCCTTAACTATATTCGAACCAACGAGAGATTTAGTTATGGGGCAAAATTCAAGAAATTAGAAAATTTTTATAATATTGTTATTTTCTGACCAGCGTCGATTATATCAATATTATAATTGCTTAATCCATTAGTTATTGTGCATTATTTCTAAATCTTGCCCAACGGTGATATAGATTTAATGTACAAAGGATTGTATGTATTAATACTGACCAACGTTGTATTAATACATGCAATTTCAAATTCAGTTATTCCCTTTTACTAAGTTTACTCACCATTTTTTTAATATAAATTTCAGGACTCACCAACTGGGTGCAGATGGTTCCGAAACTTAACGGGACCAACTATAAGACGTGGCGTGAGCAGTATGAATTAGCCCTTGTCATGGCTGACAATGACTTAGCTCTCAATGAACCGTGCCCTCACGAACCTGAGGAACCGGTCATTGCACAAAATGAGACTGATGAAGCGTTTGCTACACGCAAGCGTGAGCATGCATCAGTGAGGATGTCCTATGATCTTGCAAAGAAAAAATGGGACAACTCCAATAAGAAATGTCTGACGTTGGCTAAAGCAACTATTTCTGAGCCCATCAAAGGATCACTGCCTGAGTGCACCACCATCACTGAGTATTTAGAAAAGGTCAAAACTCAGTTTCATGGTACAACTAAGACTCAAGCCAGTGTGCTTATTAGAGAGTTTATAAATAAGAAGTACACTGGTGGTGGTGTTAGAGAGCACATACTGAGGATGAACACCTTGGCATCTAAGCTCGCATCAATGAAGATGGTTCTTCCAGATCCATTTGTCGTTCATGTGATCATAGCTTCTTTACCAAAGGAGTTTGAAGCCTTTGTTGTGCACTACAACATGGCACCTGAGGATTGGAACATTGAGAAGCTCCTTGGGCAAGCCACTCAGGAGGAGGAAAGACTTAAGGAATCACGGGGAGACTCTGCTCTTTTCGTGAAGCATAACAACAATAAGAAGTTTCACCATAAGAATACCAGACCAAAAGGGAAACCAAAGTGGGATGGTAGCTCTTCCTCCAACGCTCAGGCACCAAACTCTCAGGGTAAAGCCCCTCAGAACCCTCAGAATCAGAACTCTCAGAACAACAACGGGGCTCAGGACCAGAACAGGCCACAAAACCCACTCCGCAAGAAGCCCTGGCTAGCACCGGATCAGTGCATGTTCTGTGAGAAAACAGGTCACATGCAAAAGGATTGCCTTGGTTTCTTGAAGTACCTCAACAGGAATGGTGAGGATTTAGTTACATTTGTAGATGAATCCTTATATATTAGTTATACCAAATCTACTTGGTGGATTGACTCAGGTGCAACAATTCATGTTGCCAACTCTTTACAGGGATTCCATACGAGGAGAACCCTGCAAAGAGGCGAAAGAACAATTAAGGTGGCAAATGGAGTACAAGCCGACGTCGAAGCCACTGGCGATCTGACTTTGGCATTATTAGATGGTTTTGTACTTAGGCTTTCTGATGTACTCTATGTTCCTTCTTTGCATCGAAACTTAATAAGTGTTAGTAAGTTAGATGATGATGGATTGGCTTGCCATTTTGGAAATGGCAGATGTAAGATACTTTCTAATGATAAGTGTGTTGGTCTTGCCTTCCGACAAGACAAACTTTATTTGTTATCAGTTTCTGAGAATATTAATGCTATATCTGTTGAGAATGAAAAGGTTCCATCGTCTACGAATGTAAACAGAAAGCGTAAGAATATTTAGATTGACTCTTCGAAACTGTGGCATTGTAGATTAGGCCACATTTCGAGGGGGGGAATTGATAGATTAGTCAAGGCTGAAATTCTTCCGCCATTAGAACTCTCAGAATTAGATCAGTGCATTGATTGTATTAAGGGTAAGTATGTCAAGAAAGTTAAGAAAGATGCCAAACGAAGTGCAGGGAATTTAGAAATAATCCACACAGACATTTGTGGACCATTTCCTGTTAAGAGTGTGGATGGTTATGATTCATTCATAACCTTCACTGATGATTATTCGCGTTTTGGTTATATTTATCCAATAAGAGAAAGATCAGAAGCATTAGATAAGTTTAAGATATTTAAGGCAGAAGTAGAAAATCAGCACAATAAGAAGATTAAAATAGTAAGATCAGACCGTGGTGGGGAATATTATGGGCGACATACCCCGTATGGCCAAGTTCTAGGACCTTTTGCAAAGTTCCTTCAGGAAAATGGCATAGTTGCCCAGTATTCCATGCCAGGAGATCCTCAGCAGAATGGAGTGGCTGAGAGAAGAAACCGTACCTTAATGGATATGGTAAGAAGTATGATTAGCTACTAAACCCTACCAGTAAGTTTGTGGATGGAGGCGTTGAAAACCGCCATTCACATTCTTAATCGTGTTCCAAGTAAGTCGGTGCCTAAAACACCGTACGAGCTATGGACCGACAGAGTACCCTCACTTAAGTATTTAAGGGTGTGGGGCTGTCCTGCTGAGGCTAAGATATTTAACCCAAATTTAGGAAAGTTAGATCCTAAGACAGTTAGTTGCCATTTCATTGGCTACCCAGATAGGTCAAAAGGTTACCGCTTTTACTGCCCTGACAGGCATACTAAGTTTGTGGAAACCAGACATGCTGAGTTCTTAGAAGATGATTTGATAATGGGGAGCAAGGTAGCACAAGAGATTAATTTAGAGGAGAAAAGGGTTTATGCCCCTACTCCAATGCTTCAGGAACAATTCTTTGTGCTACCCATAGCTGTTGCACCAACAGTGCTAGACACTACAGTGCCAGCACCGGTTGTTAGTCCTCCGTTGCCGACATCTAATGAAAATCTGGAACCTGTCCTTCAGGATCCATTAGAACAGCACGTCGAGCATCAGGAAGAACAACAACAACCCCAAATAGCGTCAAATGATCAGAATCTTAGAAGATCAGAAAGAGTTAGAAGATCAGCTATTTCAGATGATTATGAGGTTTATGAAACCGAAGAATTTCATATGGAGGATGATCCCACTACATATGAACAAGCCATGAGAAGCGAACACTGTGAGAAGTGGTTAGAAGCCATGAGAGATGAAATAAGGTCCATGGATTCCAATAAAGTTTGGGAGCTGATGGAAATTCCTAAGGGAGCTAAGAAGGTTGGTTGTAAATGGGTTTATAAAACTAAGTATGACTCTCAAGGGAATGTTGAAAGACGTAAGGCGCGACTCGTGGCAAAAGGCTTTACTCAGAGAGAAGTAATTGATTACAATGAGACTTTTTCTCCGGTCTCATGTAAAGATTCTTTTAGAATAATAATGGCGCTAGTAGCACATTTTGATTTAGAATTACATCAGATGGATGTTAAGACGGCATTCCTAAATGGGGATCTTGAGGAAGATGTCTACATGGCACAACCGAAAGGTTTTGTCATGGAAGGAAATGAGAACATGGGGTGCCGCCTAAGGAAGTCTATTTATGGACTTAAACAAGCTTCAAGACAGTGGTATTTGAAGTTTGATAATACGATAAGAAAGTTTGGGTTTAAGGCAAATGTAGAGGACAATTGTGTTTATGTAAAGTTTAAGAATTCTAAGTTCATTTTCTTGGTCCTATATGTGGATGATATTTTGCTAGCAAGCAATGATGTCACTCTACTAATGGAGACTAAGAAGTTCTTGTCCTCGCATTTTGATATGAAAGACCTCGGTGAAGCCTCTTTTGTTCTGGGGATTGAGATTCACCGTGATAGAAATAGAGGGGTATTAGGGCTGTCACAAAAGGCATACATAGAAAAGATTCTTAAGAAATATAGTATGCACAAGTGCAGTCCATCACCTGCACCCATAGTCAAGGGCGATAAGTATGGGGAACACCAGTGTCCCAAGAATCAGATCGAGCTCGAGCAAATGAGATCAGTACCTTATGCTTCAGCCGTCGGAAGCTTACAATATGCTCAAATTTGTACTCGCCCTGACATAGCATTTGTTACCGGGTTACTTGACAGATATCAGAAAAATCCAGGTGCAGAACACTGGAAGTTAGTTAAGAAAGTCTTGCGTTACTTGCAGGGCACTAAAGGCTTCATGCTAAGTTATAATAAGACGGACTCCCTTGAGATAGTGGGGTTCCCAGATTCAGATTATGCGGGGGATGAAAGGAAATCCACGTCAGGTTACATATTCACCCTCACAGGTGGAGCCATATCGTGGAAAAGCTCCAAACAGACTCTCGTCACGTCATCGACGATGTACGCTGAGTTTGTAGCATGTTATGAGGCCTCGGGGCAGGTGAGTTGGCTTAAGAAGTTTTTGCCCGGATTAAGAGTGGTAGATAGCATTGAGAGACCACTTAAGTTATACTGCGATAATAATCCCGCAGTTGAATATGCTCACAATAATAGGTCAAGTGGTGCTGCCAAACACATTGACATCAAGTACTATGTTGTGAAAGAGAAAGTTCAGGATCATGTTATAAGCCTTGAGTATATTAAGACGGATAATATGTTAGCGGATCCGCTCACAAAAGGCCTACCACCCAGCGTGTTTAGAAAACACCTAGCCGGCATGGGGTTAAGGGAAAGCCTATGATTCCTGAACACTTAGGGCCCTTTAGTTAGAACTTTATCTCAAATTAGAGAGATGTACTGTAGCCGTCAAGTCCAACAGAAATTGTTTCTGTGACGACGAGACGCGCTCTACGCATTTCTTTATAATGAGACGGAGTTAAGTATTTAAATTAAGAATAAGACAAGGTTAAGATAAGTTATTAGAAGAGATAGAATGTTAGGGTTTTGATCTCTCCTCCTATTGGACCCAACGGCCCATTAGGGACTTTGATCCGCTCCTTGATCGGAGGAGCCCAACCCACCTATGGTTGAAGGGCCCCTGTCACGTGCGGTAAATAAATAGTGGTGGGAGGCCGGGGCTCGGTAACCAAGGTTCACCGCCGCCACTGTTCCCACCTACAAACCCTAGTCCCTACTCCGATTGCAGGGACCGCACAAGTGACGGGAAGCCCTTCTCCGCCGCCACTGCGCCTCCAACCTCGCCATGGCGGACTCCAGCACCTCGGCGCCTAAAACTGACGGTCGACACTTCTCCCTATCTCCTTCTTTTCTCATCTTGCATAAAGGACAAACTCTTTCTATTGATTTAGTTAAGCCTCGACTGATCTCACTGTTAGTAGATCTAACCGTGGGAATCTACACTCCCTTGTTTGTTCCTTGCGCGCGACTAGGCTAGGAGGGCCGGCTCGCTCGATCGCCTCATCATCATTCCGGCCGGATAATTGTTAATAGGTTAGTCCATCGTTATCGGGCAAGGGGGATTATCAGGACCGGTTCCAGGCGCCAACGATCGATGTGATGCATAACCGCAGCGCGAATAAATTACTCGACAGGGGCTTTGTTGTAACCGATCCTTAATACCGAGGCACATAAATTCAACACACCAAATTATATATTAGGTGGCATGGAAATCATGATGTCCGCATACTAAACCTGAGACGAACTATGTGACAGCCTCCGCTAAATAATTGAAGAAGTCTCAAAAAGAAGAAACAAGCTGAATAATTGAAGAAGCAACCCGTGAGAGGTGGCATAGCGTTTGCTTGCGATCGAGCGGCCAGACTAGTCCAAAGGCGTTGGCGTTGGCAAGGGTGGTTGACCAATACTACCGAATGCCGTACGTTGGCCGGGGAAAAGAGATACTCTAATTTCTTTTTTAAAAACCAAAAAGATGCGATCTTTTTGCTGACCTTGTTGAACCTGCTACATTACTTGCCCAGCCAACCCAGGTGACGATGATTATGGGTGTGATTAGTTCGTGAATTTTTTTAGCTTTGGCTATTGTAGTAATTTCGTTTGTATTTTTCAATTAGTGTCTAATTATAGACTAATTAGGCTCAAAAGATTCGTCTCGTGGTTTTCTACCAAAATGTGTAATTAGTTTTTTTTTCCGTTTACATTTAATGCTCCATGCATATGTCCAAATATTCGATGTGATGGGAAATCTTGAAAATTTTTGGGAACTAAACATGGCCTGTGTCAAGAAACAGCCATCGGGTTAGTTGAAAAGCATCTACACAGACCAATCGGTTATGGCAGGGGCTAGCATTAGAAAATGCATCTTCATTGCTTGCACAGTACGAAGCATCTCGAGAACAAACTGAACAAGTTCTCCAAACAGTCAGCTGATCAGCTCCATTCCATCCGAGACAGCACGCACACGCACTCGCAGTGGAGAATGTGAAAGCGAGCATCTGATCCCCTCCTGCCCCATGCCCCCATCCATCGGTGGTGATCGGTTTTATACTCGTGCCGCGGATGGCGGATGCCCCATTGCCCCTCCCCTGTGGCCTGGGCGCCTGGCCAGGGGAAGCTCCCTCGGTGCGGCCGTGGTGATCTGCTTGCCGGTGGCGTGACTCGAAGACGGCGTGGCTGGCTAGTGCCTAGTGGTAACTTTTTCCCAGCGGGAAAATCGTGGCTGGGTGCTTTGGCACATCTGCACTAGCCGCCGCCCTGAATGGATGGGCGCCTCCTAGAGGCTACAGCAACATTGGTGGAGCAAGTGACGAAGAAACCGCACAAAGGGTGTGTTTAGATGGGAAAAGTTGAGGTGAAAAGTTAGCACTTTTCGTTGTTATTTGGTAAAATTTGTCCAACCATGGATTAATTAGACTCAAAAGATTCGTCTCGAACTTTACAGACAAACTATGCAATTAGTTTTATTTTTTACCTACATTTAATGTTTCATGCATGCGTTTAAAGATTTGATGTGATGGGTGGAAGA
The DNA here is from genome assembly GCA_022457205.1 of Saccharum spontaneum. Lineage (NCBI taxonomy): Eukaryota > Viridiplantae > Streptophyta > Magnoliopsida > Poales > Poaceae > Saccharum > Saccharum spontaneum. The sequence goes on from CM039599.1 coordinate 45,870,345, forward strand.
GGAAATATTTTGGGTTCCTGTAGTAAGTGAACAAGGCCAAAGCACCATGTATTCTGACCAATAAACAAACAACACCAACAAAGTGAGAAAACGAGGACATGTGTGCCGGTCCGGTCCGGGCCGGGTCGGGTCTCAGGTTGCGACTTGTGAGCTGTGACCAGTGCCCGGAACCAGATGGAACCGACTCGACGTCACTGCTGATGGCTGCGTGCCCTCCATTGACTGCAGGAGCTCGGACGAAAACTCCACTCGACAGCACGACTTGGCATGCAGTGATTTCACATTTTCACGGCAGTGTGCAGTGAGCTTCTTCACTGTGATATCTGCATCGAGCACCGTGAAGCAACAGCAATCTGATGGACCAGGTTTTCATCTCCTGAACCTGAAGCGTGACAGCTGAGGGAAGGCAGCCAAAATTGTTTATAGGCACAGTGCAGAACGGGTCTAGCGGGCGGCGGACCGGATCCGGCTGGGGGAGCGGATAAGGACGAGCTCGGCACAGAGAGCATCGTTTCCTGTTGGTAATTTACCACCACTAGCGCTAGCCTATACCAGTGCTGTGATACTTGTCGCAGCTGCTGCTCCTGCCTGGCCTGCTTTCCCCCGGTCTACAAAGACCTCAACTTTCCTACCTCCACTTCTTTCTTCCAAAGCCTTCGCCTTTTCCTCTCGTCTTCCCTCCCTCTCTCCCACTCCAAATCCCCCCTACCCCTACTCTCTATCTTTCTCTCCACATTCTCCCTGCTCTGCACCTTGCAGTTTTGGTTGTGGATCGCCGGAAATGGCAATCGACGATGAATCGCCGCTCAGAGTCAACACCAGAGGCGGCGCCATGGTAACGTGTACTCTCTTCTTGCCTTTTTTTTTCGGTGTTGTGCTCTGTTTCTTTGTTCTTTGTTGGACTGGCGCTAATGGCGGCGCCGGATCGAATGCGGCAGGGAGGAGGCGGGTGCGACGGGGCGGAGAACCAGCGGTGGCCGCCTTGGCTCAAGCCGCTGCTGGGGACGAGCTTCTTCGGTCAATGCAAGCTGCACGCGGACGCCCACAAGAGCGAGTGCAACATGTACTGCCTCGACTGCATGAACGGCGCGCTCTGCTCCCAGTGCCTCGCCTACCACCGCGACCACCACGCCATCCAGGTGAGCACACCCCGGTGGGGGAAAAAGTGGCATTTCTTGGCGTCGGATTGGAGCAGCCGGCGCCGGGCCCTTTCTTTGAAAGAAACGGCAGCTCCGGCCGGCGCCCCTGCTTCCATCCAAAGACTCTTCTTGTTATCGGTCTCTCCTCCGTCGCGGAGACTTCTTCTTGTTAGTTGCATCCAATCCAAAGTTGCAACGGCCAATCTTTCCTTACACGCGTTAGGGGGAAACAATCCAAAGATGAGGATAACTGACTTTCTTGAAGTGGCAGCAAATGTGCCTGCTCCATCCGCGGCTTCTCGCTGACGGCGATGCATGCTCTGTTTGGTTGTTGTTGCAGATACGGAGGTCCTCCTACCACGACGTGATCCGGGTGTCTGAGATTCAGAAGGTGCTGGACATCACCGGCGTGCAGACCTACATCATCAACAGCGCGCGCGTGGTGTTCCTGAACGAGCGCCCGCAGCCGAGGCCCGGCAAGGGCGTCACCAACACCTGCGAGGTCTGCGAGCGCAGCCTCCTCGACACCTTCCGCTTCTGCTCCCTCGGCTGCAAGGTACGCCGCCCGCCGCCACCTCAATTCAAGGCCCCCCCATTCCCATTGTGCTGTAGCCTGTAGCTAGCATTCCCGCTTCCCGCTTCGGACGTGTGGTTTGCAACGACAGCACCGTATGTAGCACTAATGTGTAATGTCCCGTGGACGCGCCGCGCAGATCGTCGGGACCTCGGGCGACTTCCGCATCCGGAAGAAGCACGCCGTCGTCAAGAAGAAGAAGAAGCAGGCCCAGCACCACCACCACCAGCAGCACAGGGGCGCGGCGGCGGCGGCGGCGTCGGAGTCGGAGGACGACTCGTCCACCAGCACCAGCGGCGGCAGCGACAAGAGCAGCGTGGTGCAGAGCTTCACCCCGTCGACCCCGCCGGCGACCGCCAACAGCTTCCGCACCGGGAAGCGGCGCAAGGGCGTGCCGCACCGGTCGCCGTTCGGCAGCCTCATGGTGGAGTTCTAGACGACAAAGGCGCGGGTCCGATTCCGATGCCGTCCGGCCGGCCCACGCGGCCGCCCTCATCCACCGGAAACAGCGGTACACCACTGTAGCATACGCACTTCTACATACCATCTATAGGTGTTTGCCGGATCGACCGGTCTACATACATAGCCAGACAAAAGGAGCCAGTAGTAGGAGCAAGCAAGCAATAACCAAGGCCCCACTGCACGCCCGCGCTTCTGGACGAGACGAGGAGGCCGGTGCAATGCGGCACGTACGGTACGGTTACGGTTACTTGCATAGCAGTTTACATGCAGCTCGTTGTGCTAGTAAACTACGGTTTGGGTTTGGTGCCTCTAAAAGGAAACGAGGTAGTTGTAGCAGTTACTCTTGTCGTCACTACTAAGTTTTGCAAGTTTTACCTATAGGTGTTTTCCCTAGTTTTACTTTTACCGGCGGTGCTTGATATAGTAGTAGAAATGTACATATACATATACTGTCACGGATGGGGGAATGGTAGGAGTGTTCATATTCGTGTTTGCCTTGTTGCCTGTAATAAAAGGATAAGAATGCTGCTCCTGGATGGCCTTCAATGTCAAGGGTTTGTGTTGCTTGATTTGATGGCGGTTTCTCTTCTCCTGCCCCCTCTTTTCTCTGTACCATCCACTGCCAGATGCTAGAATCCACCGTGCAAATGTGCAAGTGCAATGCAGGGGGGCTGAAACGGTGCTAGCAATGGACTGTGATTCGTCACCGCGGTACGGCGGGCTGAGCCGTGCCCCCTGCCTAACTTTGGTTGACCCGCCGTTCGGCCCGGACAGCTGCCGGTCGATGCCGACGTTGTCGTCATCGTAGGTCATCGTCGCCGCTGGGCGGGCCGGCCAGCCGGCTGTCTTCCGCCCATACGGAAACGGAAGAAGAGTCTGGGCTCGTTTAGGTGCACCAACTTTGCACAGTAAATACTGTGTAACACTATAGAAATTTTATTTTTATTTGGTAATGATCGTCTAAACATTGATTAATTAGGTTTAAATGTTCGTCTTGTAAAGTACAATAAAACTATGTAATTAGTTTTTTATTTTATCTATATTTAGTACTCCAAACATGTGCTGGTATTTTGATGAGACGGAGAATTTTTTTTAATAGTGAAATTTAGTGTGAAATCTGGTTTGCCTCACCACCCGCCCAACCGGCGGCGCTCGGGCATTTAAGCTCGCCCACGGTAGGGCCCTTCCTCTCAGTCTCAGTCGACGCAATAAAGACGGATCGATCAATAAGCGCCCAGATCCAAGGGTCGTACGGCGCCCAATGATCCGTGTACTGGCAGGTCCACGTGCGGCTTCCAGGCTTGAAAAGAATCCGCCGCCCCCATCGAGAGAAAGGCGAAACGTGGAGCGCGCCCCCCGGTTGGCCCTGCCGGCCGGCCTCCCAGGGGGATGCTTGCTGTTGCTGGCGCAATTGCGCTTGGCATTTTGCGTGCGAAGCGGACAGGAGAGTGTGGGGGCGAGCACGTCCATGCTCGCCGTGGCCGACGGGCACCCGCGGACACCGTACCACGCGTCGCTGTGGGCGCCTGCCGTGCCACCTGCGCCGCGCCTTGTGCGGCGTCCGTCCCGGCCACTCGCGCGCGCCGCGCGGGCGAAGTGGCTGGAAAATGCGCCCGCGCCCACCAGGGCTGGGCCACCAACACCACCACCAGCACCACCGTGCCCTGCCCCCGCGCGTGACGCTGCCGTAGGCAACGCCGCCATCCACCCACCACGGCACCATTGGCCGCCCGCCCGCCCCCCGCGTCGCACGCACACGCACACGCACACGCACGCCGAGGACTTTCTGCCGCCGCGTGATGTCACTCGCCTCCTGCCCCCATCCGTCGCTACGGAGTACGGACCCCCGGTTCGGCCTCGCACCCGGCCGTCCATGACGCGATCGGACTGCTGTGTCTTCCTTGCCAGTCGTCGCTACGGTCTGCGGCGGGCCGGCACCAAATTACCGTGGGACTCACCAGGCCCCTCCGATGGGCCATGGCAGGTAGTAGATACTACTCGTAGATGTAGATCAACTGGCCGAAGAAGAAGATTTGGATGTGGATTGGATCGGATCGAATCGCTGGCGAGTCATGATTCCGGGGGATATTTGGGGAGTTCCTTACTAGTTTTCCATGACGAAAGCAACGGGGAGGGCCACACCACCGTACTTGCTCGGTTCCTTTCCGCGAAACGCTCGGCGTACAAGCTTCCTTCTCTACTGAATTTTGCCAAACAATGGCCGGGAACCGGGCCCCTCGACGCTTCCATCCTCCTGCCAATCAATGGCTTTCAAAGCTCCTCATTTTATTTGAGGAAAGGGCCTTTCAATTCTTCGCTGCTGCCTGGTGGTGGTGGTGGTGGTGGCCGGTGTCACGAGGGTGTTCGTACGGTTCATGCTCACCCAGCACACGCTTTCGAGGCGCATTTTTCCGTTGCTTTGCGAGAGGAATCGATCGGCGAGTGGGCGGCTTCATGCCACCACCACTGCTTCCTATCCTCCTCCAATTCACCATGATAATGGAGCTGCCTAGTGGTATGGTGACAGACAGTGAGTACTGCCCCCACTCCGCCGCCTCGTGCGAGCACCCGCTTTTGATCCGATAAGTTTGTAGCAGGAACAACAGCAACATGAGGAAAGAGAGGATCATGCGATAAAAAACAAAATTTTGCTAAAAGAGAAAGCGATATAAAACAGAAGACAGCGCTGTGCTTCAGTGTGTGTGGGGAGAGATTCTTCTGAGCAATCCCCGCAACGACGAGTGAGGCCTATCATGAAAAAAAGGGCGTGTATAATGCACAACGACACGGATCAGATGGAAGCCTAACGAAACTCCTATCAAACCACTTTTTATTTGCGGGGGCAATATCGCCGCTTTTCCTCGTGTTTATGGCACATCACCGAGATCGCTTTCGTCCCATCATCTCGGCCAGCACAGTTCACAGGGCACAGGTCGGTTTTTCTGCCCTCGCTTCGGTCCGAAATTTAACGAGGAAAATTCTGAAAGGCTGTGCGACTTTGGTGAGGCCAACAAGAGGTGGCAGATTTTTCTTCGTCCAGTCATCCAGTGCGTGCGCGTCTCGTTCAAAAGGAGACGTTGAAAGGGTTCTAGGCCCGGACTAGGTCCCAGGAATCAGGCCTTGCTGCCAGGAAGCTCCTTGCTTAAGAAAGCAGCAAAGGTTGAATGATTTCTGGGTCCTACGAAATTAGGCCTGAATCAAATGGCAATCATCATAATCTCTAGTACTCTCTTGCATATGTTTATTGGTTTTTTTTAGAACACGCACAAAAAAAAAAAAGCTCAGCAAGCATGCACAATTCTGGTTACATCATCAGTAACAGGGCGAGCTCACTAGCTCGTCAATGAAGTTCACGTTGGCTTCCAGTTTCTGCATTTACCATGTTCCTACTTTGAAGAAGGCAGTGGATCTTGGCCTTTTCAAGCTCTGGGCCCAACTCACCATCAGATTCCTTCATCCTGCTAGAAGAAACCTGCCACATTGCACAAGACTCCAATTCGATACTAATATTAGAAAGTACTAGTAGTACATACTAATAGGTGGAAACAATGTATACTACAGTACATAAGAACTGGCTGACATAAATAGGGCCAGCGTGGTAGAGAAGAGAGCAGATGCTGCTAGACTGCTAGTGCTAGCCTTAACCGGTGCACAAAAATGGCGCTTATCTTTTTTCAGAGATGCTGCATTGTTCACGAGAATCTAACCTTTGTAGGACCAGAATTTTACTAGTACGTACTACCTCCATCCCAAATTATAAGGCATTCCAAGAATCTTGGAGAGTCAAAATATCTCAAGTTTGACCAACATTATATAGATAATTATAAAGATTCATGACATCTAATAGGTACACTATGAAAATATAATTGATGAAGAATCTAATGATACTTAGTTAAAATCATAAATGTTATTATCTAATCATATAAATTTGGTCAAACTTGAGATGCTTTGACTCTCCAAGATTCTTAGAATGCCTTATAATTTGGGATGGAGAGAGTACTCCATCTTAGTCCTTGGCCTCGTTTAGATGCACTCAAAAAGTTGAAATTTTTTCACTCTCTCTTCACCACATCAATCTTTGGACTCATGCATGAAGTAGTAAATATAGATAAAAAAATAACTAATTACACAGTTTAGTTGGAAATCACGAGATGAATCTTTTGAGCCTAGTTGATCCACGATTGGACAATATTTGTCAAATAAGACGAAAGTGGTACTATTTATCGGGTTGAAATTTTTTCAGCATCTAAACGAGGCCTAAATATCTATCATTTGTGCTTCCTTAGGCGGGTCTCAATAGGGATTTCATGGCCTTGTTACCAATGTATCCACATTTTGAAAACAGTGTAGAAGAGTTTTATCCCCATGAAACTCTCTCTATACCCATAAAACTCTTATTATCTCTTTCTTCATCAATACGGTGCCACATCAGCCTATTTAATGCCCATAAAACTCTGATGAAACCCCACTGAGACTGGCCTTATAAACAACTTTGATTAAATCTATATATTAAAAAAATATTAATATTTATGATACATAATTAGTATCGTTTAAAAGGTCTTCGAATCTAATTTTTTAATAAATTTATTTGAATATACAAATATTACAGTATTTTTACAAATCGAGTCCTTACACCAACGACCACAAATAATAAAAGACGGAGGAAGTACAAGGGACCAGTTCTGGCGCACCTTATTATCTTTGTTCATTTATGAGTAAATGCACCTGTCCGAGAAAGAATCATTCAATCACCCATCTCTGATCTCTCTGAGTCTCAAATAGTAGAGGCCGTGAATAGATTGATCAACGTGACAAGATCCAACAAATACGGAGGACTGCTTGGAATCCCAGTTCTGCCTCCCGAAGAACTTGGCCTCAAGGTGTATACTCCACGTCCCATAATATTAGACTTTCTAGCACTCAAAATTTGTATCACAATGCTGCTTGACGTTATAGCCTAAAACGTAGGTCCCACACTAGCTCATCAATCATCTGTCGCCCATCACTTTACGTCGTGGCCTGTTCAGCCGACTTATAATTAGTACTTTTTAGCTTATTTCTTTAGTCGGAATAATATTTTTTTCTAAAAAAAATCAGTCGGAACAATCCCTGTTCACTTAAACTTATCTGCCAGATTCAGTCAGCCATTCAACAGTGTTTTTCTCCCACAACAAATCAACATCAGTATCAACCATTCAGCATTGCTTTTACAGCCAATTAAACATAGTGATGTTTCAGCTTGCTTTTCAGCATAAACGAACGAGGCCCGTCTATCGTTGATGCCGGAGCTGTGGCATGGAACGGGAGCAGAACAATAAATGTTGTCATTTCAAATTATCGAAGGCTGATGATTGTTTTATAGGGATATAAGCGTCTTTTACCTTCAATCTTATTACCGGTTCAAGTCCTTCCAGCATTGTGGGACAGAGGGAGTATATACCAGGAATTCAGCTGGTCTGCTGCGGCGCATAGAAAGGAGTGAAGACGATGGCGAGGATAACCCAGACTCCGATTCAAAGTTTTCCAACGTGTCATCTCTACATTGAAGTGTTATTCAGCCTGTTCGCTTGAGCTGAAAATAAGCGGCTGAAAGTACTGTTGGCTGATTTGTTATGTGAGAAAAATACTGCTGACTGACTGAAAATAAGTGGCTGAAAGCGCAAGCGAACATGCCCGTTATTTTTAGCTGACAGAACAAAGAAACAGGGCTGATAAAAAGCAGATCGAATTCTGGGTCGCACCTGAATGCCACTTGCGAATTTTAGGTACTGAACGATGAAAGCGCAGTGGCATTTTTTTTCCCAGATGAAATGTGCAGTGTTGGGCGTCCACAGACAATGAACGCCATGTATTCTCAGCCCCCGCTCACATTATCCAGCTAGCGGCACCCACACATTATCCGAAACGAAATCCAAGCCGGCCCAAAAATCTCCCGGTCAGGTCAGGGGCAGAATCGTCATCCAGTCCACGGCCTCCTGAGGCCCAGCCGACCAGCCCCCCAAATTCTTCCCACTCCCCAGCCCGAAGCCCCGAACCACCCGCGCCGCACGCTCCGCTTCGCTATGGCGCTCTCGCTCGCGCGCAGCCCCAGCCCCGGCGCGGCGCTCCCCGCGCCGCGGGTTGCCCACTTTGCCCTTCCTCTCCTCCCGCTCCGCTCCCCTCGCCGCCAGTACCAGGCGCTCCGCCTCCGCCTCCGCGTCGCGGCATCCTCGCCCCCGGAGGCGCAGGCCGCCGCCCTCGTGGCGGAGGAGGGGGAGGAGCAGGGGGAGAAGCGGCGGAAGCTGTACGTTGCCAACCTGCCCTGGTCCTTCCCGGCGCCGGAGATCGAGAAGCTCTTCGCGCAGCACGGCACCGTCAAGGACGTCGAGGTGAGGGTGGGAGGCGCGATCGATTTCCGTGAACGCAATGCCGTGTGCTCTGGCGAGCCGTTGAGGCCCCGCGTCCGTTTTGGGTGTCCGACTTTGAATTTTCAGTTGCGGTATTCAGCCTTTTGTTGTGTTTGTTTGGTGAAGGTCATCAAGGGGAAGGATGGCAGGAACAGGGGGTTCGCGTTCGTGACGATGTCGACGGCGGAGGAGGCGGCTGCCGCCGCTGAGAAGCTTAACTCCCATGTGAGCGCGTTAATGGTTGCCTTGATGCGTATGCGTTTGGTTTGCACCATGCTGTAGTTTCACGATTGAGCATCAGATAGACAGAGTAGATGTGAAGTAGAAGATGATATCTAAATTACGTCTTAGGGCATCCATCCATTGACCTCACTTGCATTCTCCTCCACTGAGGCTTTCAGCAACTTAGTGGATATTAACGGCTCGCCCTTTACGTGGACATGGATTTACTTGTCCAATAATATCACTTCATGATTGAGTTTTCTATAACATGGGCCGAGTTTATCAGTCTTGTATCATTATCATTGAGATAGTCATTAAAATGTTGACACCTAAAGATTTCACCAAAATAAGATACTAACATTGAGAATAATATTTTCTAGGATGTAATGGGGAGGACAATCAAGGTGGAGTTTTCAAAGAGCTTCAGAAAACCAGCTCCGCTTCCTCCTCCTGGCACCATTATAGAGAGGCACAAGCTTTACGTGTCCAATCTTCCATGGAAAGCAAGGGCTCCCAATGTTAAAGAGTTCTTTGCAAATTTTAACCCGCTTTCTGCTAACGTTATATTCGATAATGGAAAAGCAGTCGGGTATGGTTTTGTTTCCTTTGGGACAAAAGAAGAAGCAGAGGCTGCTCTCACTGAGCTTGATGGAAAGGTGTTACATACAAACTTCTACCTTACGTTTTTTTTAGTGAAGATATATACCATACCTCCTCCGACACATGCCTCCACTAGATAAAATAAAAATTTCTTATCAATTATCAACTATATTCTCTCTCCATCTGTTTTTGACAATAATTTTGAGGACCCTTGCCATTGAATTGCAACAGCAGACCTGCTATAGTGTTATCATACAGTAAGATGAATTGTCTATCTCTGTCCCATTTTTCCGTTCCATCCTTTTATAAAATCAAATGTAAGATGTATTAAACTACAAGCACATTAAGGTACTAAGGTATCAGATTTATATTTTGTCCTTTATTTAGGAACTTATGGGAAGACCTGTACGCTTGAATTGGCGGGAAAGTGGTGATGATAAGGTTGAAGTTGCAAAGGCCAACAGTGAAGTTGAAGTTGTAAATATTGAAGGAGCAAGCGTTGATCATGCCAGCACGGACGGAGGTGAAGATAAACAGGAATAGTCAAACATACTATACTGGCCTACAGGAAGAAAGTTCCATCTGCCTTATTGATATAAACACAGATGTGGAACCTTGTTGTACAGTTAGAAGTTTTTTCCTACACTACCTGGTGCGTGAGTGCATGATCATTGTGCCTATAATTGCACTTACTACTCATGGTTGGTACTTGAATTAATTTGTTTCTGTGGAAAATTTCTTTCCACGACATCATCGGAATACTTCTGATTGATCTTACACATTTGAGGAATCTTTGACGTGCTGTAGTTTGCTTCACTACTTGTGAATACTGCTTTCTGAAATTTTATGTATTTTATCATTTACCTTGCAATCATGAGTAGGTTCATGCGGCATGAACAGCTAGGAATCAGCTTGAGGCTCAATTTCCTTTCATAATGACAAGGGAAGCAAAACCATAATGCTCAGTTCACTTTGTATTAAAATTTGAAGCTTGAGAGAAATTTGCCATGGGTCATACACTATCTACCAGGAGCATCCAGAAAAAAAAAACTTCTGTTCCTGCAGTAAATTTTAATCGGCAAGTTATTAATATGCTATTTCTTGGGAACTCAGATCTAGTGCCTGCCTTTTTTATATATGGATGCGGAATAAGAGGTGGCAATCATAATCAACATTCAATTATCATTGTCTGCCTTGGTCCTGCTAAGGTAAAGGCCAACAAAAGGCATTAGCTCTAACTTCAGGTGAAGTAATGTCCTTGTAGCTTGCAATTGTATTGAATTTCAGTTATGTTATTGTGACAATATTGTACTTATTTATATTATATAATGGATCAAGTTTCTCCTGCTGACACACTTGCGATCTCCTAATTTTGGATGAATTCTCATTAGCTTAGTTTCTTGACATATCTGATTTTTATTTCAACCTTGAAAAGCTTCAGTTTCTTTCAACCCTCGAATCCAAAAACAGGTGGCTCTGCACCCAAATATATACTCCCTCTGCCCCAAAAAGATTGTCGTTTTTGCTATGAATCTGGACAAATATTTGTCCAGATTCATAGCAAAAACGACACTCTTTTTGGGATGGAGGGAGTATTTATTTTGTTCAGTCCTTACTGTAGATGACCATATCTTATCTAATTTCAACTCCATGCTTTAGCGATGAAAGTTGTATCTCCTTATTCGTTTGCCAAAATGTTGAAGTTATTACACTCTTCTCTCTCAGGTTATATAGTTAGATTGAAATGTGTATTATTTATTTCTTTTTATAAACCTACTCATTATACGCTCTTTGAGGTCAATGTAGTATCGATTTTAAGGTTACTGAATCATAGGTTTCTCTGTCACCCTGGAGAACAATATTGATAATCTTCAACTCTTACTAGTGCAGTCAAAGTGATCATTCAACAAGCACTAATCAGTGACCTACATAAATGCTAAAGACACTTAAAACAGAATATCCTCAGCTTCACCAGTGTTCGGCTTGTCTCATTAGCTGAAGGGTTGCCTTCTCTCTCTCTCTTTTGTCCCCAATGTATTCATGTTTGTTATTATACTCAGCCATAAGTCAGTTACATCAACTACTGAAGAGAATTAGGGTGCGTCCATAGCACCTAGTGCATGCTTAATGCTCATATTTTCCATTTCCTAATGATGCTGCTGGCTCTGAAGTTCAATTCTCCATGGAATCATTGGTACCACAAAGGTTGGCAGTTGCGAGCTAAAACTAAGAAAAACCCAGCAGAATTGGTTTTGGGGGCCATCGACCTTCCTCAGTTCCTCTATCCAGCCCTATGGATTGTTAATCTGGTTTTGGATATTTCAGTACTTCCATATCACTGTAATCACTTCATATTAACTTTCATAGACTTCCTTTTTTCCCCAGCAATGCTCCTGTAATGCTCTCCAAAAGATAAACTCATCATTGGTAGCTGTACACCACCATGCATCCTGGTTTGCTGTTACAGTTTACAACTGGTTGGGTCTTAATCATTTCTAAATTGTTTTTTAAAAGAACTAAGCAGGTGAGCTGCCGATTATATTGATAAAGAAGAGGGCTAGAACTGGGCAATTCTAAGTTGATTTATTCGGATAAAGGTTTTGGTTTCTCCTAGTTATTTTTAAGTTTATTTAAAGGCAATATTTCCCACTTCACCAAAGCCTAGGAAAGCTTGAATTTGGTGTTCCAAACAAAGCAGTGATTTACCATTCCATATTACAGCGAGTATTATATGCCATCCATTCTCTTGGTAGTGCAACACTGTTTGTTTAATGATCACTTGTGTGGTGACATTATGCCCCAATGCCTGTCTGTTGAAAAAAAGTGTCTTTCCTAATAAGAACTAAATATATGGTTGTTTAATGCACTTTTTTATTCCTATTTAAATTTAAACTGCAAAGTTTTTTGAGGAATTGATTTCTCTCCAGGCGCTCCAGCAGCTTTCATGTACTAAATAAGCATGTAGTCACTGTGTGCATGCATCTGCTCTTGATATGTTGAGAGCTATTGTACTAAGGTATAATCACTGGATAGAATGTGCATATCTAGGTTGTAATGTATTATTTAAGCACCCCATTTCCGTAGGCACCTGTTGAAAATCACCTCAACAAAGGATAGAATGTTCACAGATATGTTGGAGTGTAGCATTCAAGTACCCCATTTCCATGGGCTCCTTTTTAAGTACAACGGTAGGAGCGCAGCAGCACAGTAGACCGGGCGAAGAACGTGTAAGGCCCAGACACACCATAGGCTTAAACACAACCAAAACAAGGAACTAGAGAGAGATGCCTGTTGAAAACCACTACACTAAATCTGTCTCAGACTCTTTTAAAAAAGATTGATAACTTTTGAACTCAAAAATTTTCTAAGGGATGTATGTTAAAAATTGTTTCAATACCTCATTAAAACAGACAATAAGTGTAAGCTGTTGCTATGAGACTGTTTAGAACAGTAGTTAAAAAGCTAGAATTGAGTTCAGTGTGTCCCTCTTGATAAGTTGTAAGATAGTGATGATGAAGGGTACAACTATGATTTGCACACACTACCTTTTCCTGGTGTCTGTTCAAGGGGAAGCAAAGTGGCAAAAGAGGAGCATATTTAACTCCACATAATTTAAAGCAGCTGTTCCCACAAATTTTAAGGGACTAAAGTGGGCCAGACCAATGCAAATTTAAATTCTTTCTTTCTTTTTTTTGGGTGAAAGCAAACTCAGGTGGTTTATTTTATCTTTTTTTTTCTTTCTAACCTCAAAGGGGTCAAAGTCTTAAAGCTACCCCTATTGGTGGGACTAGTTCTTAAGGGGGAAAAGGGATGATCCTGTTCCTCTTTGGTCCACCACTTCATCTGTCTTCTCCTACAAACCTTCTGTTAATCCATTTCCACTAACCAACAGGGAAAAGAGGAATTTGAAAATATAGCATTCTTTTGTGGAGTGAATGTCCTTCGTGATGGAAATCAGAATCAGCTTACTTGGTTGTCCTGTTTTAACCTTTTGGAGTCCTGATCGATTAATCTACTAACTACCATCCAGTTGGTTTTCTTGGTAAAATTAATTTGAAGCTCAATAGTGTCATAAGGTCATGCATCTTGATTCATTTTCAGCACTAGAAGTAATGTCCAGAATTTTTATAGTAATATATAGAAGCAACTGGATGACTAGAGAAATATAGGGTAATATATTATGCACAAAGTAGTCCTATCTGCGCAGCATAACATCGATGTCTCCAGTAATTTATTGGTATCAGTATCACAGAATAAGTTCACTGTTTATATTAAAGAAAGGCTCATACGTTATGCCCATTTTGCATTTCGGTTTCAGTTCCTTTCAGAAGCAGGATGGACATCAATGATTTCCTCGAGTGCTCTTGTTTATGGCAGACCATATTCTTCATAACTACTTCATTCATCCTCTTGTATAAGATATTCTGCCTCACCTCATGTTGTGTTTCATTTACTTTATGGCTACTTATGGCGTGCAAACCATTTGGTCTGTTCTGTTCAAGCTATTCTTGTGAACTTTTGCACATTGGTTACTAACATCTTAGTTTGTTCTATAGATGCATAGCTATTCAATGGCTTCCAAATGAGAACAACATTACACGTTAGCCTCTTCAAATCCCTTGAACCATGAATCTGAAAGAGAGTCACAATTGAATTTATATGCCTCCAAAGTTCTCCCTTAATTAAGGGAAAGAGTGAAATTGGCTGGTCTTTTGTAAGTTAGCCAGGAATATGGTAGCACTTAGCTTGCACTGAATGGAACCATACAGGTCCCTATGTCTACATGTGTCCCAAAATTTGTCACTTCTCTATGTTTCTGTCATGCATGGCTGACAGCACTGCTAATCTGCTATCCCTGTTATGTGGTAGTCATTTGCTTTTTTTTAACGAATGTGACAGTTATTTACTTATCACAAGAGGAGAATTTTTTTTCTGGTTTTTTTCAAAATAAAAAGGGAAATCTTCTGATTTTCACCTACTTCTGTTAATTTTCTCTGTCCAACTTAGATTTGATAAAATGTTAACCTGTTCTGCCTTTCTTATCTGTAAGATGATCGTCACCATGTGGTTTGTGCCTTCATTTTATTGATTTGTATGTCATAATGTTACATTGTTTTGTATGCATGTATGCTGATCGTTTAATCCAAACATCCATAAAACATAGTTTTCAAGAAAAGTAATTTTCATATAACTGCGGTTTGAACTGTCCTTGCACATAAAATGTAAGGGCTGGTCCCTTTCATACCAGTGCAAGCTATTAAGGTTATGTTGACACTATAACAAGATTAGTGTCATAAAGAGAGAAGTAAATTCAAAGAAAGCGGTTGAAATAGTGCGAGTAATCATTATCTTTAGTTACTTGACTTGAAGAAAGAAAAACCTGATTGCTGAAAGAGAGACTTCAAGGTTTATGGTACAGGACAGTCCTTTTCTTTGGAGGGGAAACAATAGCACTACCAACATTGTCATTGGCAAGGCTACAAGATAATGGATTTTTACCAGTTCACAAAAAATTGCAAATTTTAGCAACTTATTGTTTTATGGAATTTGTTTCTTTAACAGTTTATGAGGCTTTTCAAATATTCATTTTCTCTATTTGTTTAAGTTAATTTGACTGATCAAAGCCTACAACATCTCTAACTGAAAAAAAAACTTGAAATGAGTGCAAACATTGGGTTTCACTCAACAAAATCCTTAAGATTTAAGACGTTTTGGCGTTAAGAGAATAAGAAGTTTTATTTCCTTCCTCTTTCAGCTGAAGCTTGTGCTGGTAGGCTTCATCGGTGCTACTGCTCTGTTTCTTCATCTTGTTGTGTCAGGACCCAGAAGTGTACTATTCTGTTTATCTTTCCTGTTACTGTTCATTCCTTATTATCATATCAGACGGACATCTTGTCTTCCTTATCTGATCTGTGTGTGTCAGTGTGTCAAAGAGAGCATCGAATCGAAGTTAAAAGAGAAAGTAACAGGAGCAGGGGCAAAGGAAAAGAAAAAGGAAAGAAGAGCTGCAGCACCAAAAACAAAAGCAAATAAGATCAGGTCCCAACCACCACCATCTCCACCTTCCATCCCTCCCAAATACTTTCCCTTGTAAACAAGCTTCCCTGGCTCTCAAACTCTCAAAGCCAGCACCCAGCAGCGTCATCTGATCTCTCCCCGTATCCTCTCACAATTCCCAACACCGAGAAAGGAGCATGGATCCAAGGCACGTAGTATGCCCTCTCTCTTCTCATCACAATGATTTATCCCAGAAGCTCACAGAGATGCTCTGCTAGCACCTGGAGACTCAGTCTTAGACTGAGTGAAGTAGCTACCGTCTCGCCTCGTTTCTCCCAGTCTGCCGTTGCTGCTGCTGGTGCCGGAGCCCAGAGCTCGTGGTGGGAGGCAATGGCCTCGTCACCGCTTGCAATCTCGGGGGGACAGCCTACCTGGGTCCCCTATGAGCCAACCAAAGATTGCTCCCAGGGCCTGTGCAGCATGTACTGCCCGCAGTGGTGCTACTTCATCTTCCCTCCGCCTCCGCCGTTCGACGTCGGCGGCCCCAGCCCCGACGACTCCTCCGGCCCTGTCTTCTCCCCGCTTGTCATCGCGATCATCGGCGTGCTGGCGATCGCCTTCCTCCTCGTCAGTTACTACACCTTCGTCTCCAGGTACTGTGGCACCTTCGGTTCCTTCCGAGGCAGAGTCTTCAGTTCCAACTCAGGTGGTGGTGCCCGCCGCCGTGGCAACGGCGGTGGAGGCCAAGGGCAATCCAGGAGCCAAGAATCGTGGAACATCTCGCCGTCGACCGGGCTGGATGAGACCTTGATCAGCAAGATCACCTTGTGCAAGTACAAGCGTGGTGATGCCTCGGTCCACACCACGGACTGCTCGGTCTGCCTCGGCGAGTTCAGGGACGGGGAGAGCCTGCGGCTGCTGCCCAAGTGCAGCCATGCCTTCCACCAGCAGTGCATTGACAAGTGGCTCAAGTCGCACTCCAATTGCCCTCTGTGCCGCTCCAACATCACCTTCGTCACCGTGGGCATGGGGATGGCGACGCAGGAGGCCGAGGTCCGTGGTCCAGGCGAGAGTGTTGGGAGAGACGCTGCCCATGAGGTGGTTGTGGTGATGGATGACTTGGAGATCATGTGCGACGAGCAGCAGAGCATGGCGGGCAGCACAGATGGTGATGGTGATGGCCAGGAGGCAAATGGTGGCCAGGAGCGAATGAACGAGGCCGACAGCAAGGTTGAGATCAGAGAAGAACGCCCGCCGCCGCTGAAGTTGAAGTCAGGGCCTTCGTCGTCAGACCCGGACCATGACATCCGCATGTCCATCGCCGACGTTCTGCAGGCCAGCATGGAAGACGAGCTCACGGCAGCCAGGGAGAGCGGCATCCTTGCAGGTGGCGCCGGCACATCAAGACGGTGTCACGGCGAGAACAGCAAGGGGGGACGCAGCAGCCGGCGCGCACTGCAGGACGCCATGGACACGAAGCGGTTGCCGCCTGCTGGGCGGTCGTGCTTCAGCAGCAAGAGTGGGAGGGGAAGGGATTCAGATCATCCGATGTGAGCTCAGATCTGTTTCAGATTTTACCTAGGATGCTTACTGGGCAGGCTTTCTTGTTTGCTTGCAAGATGGAATGTCGAATGGAAAAAAGCAGGGGTGTCGTCTCGTGACAATGTTCATCCCTACATGTGATGCCAGGGTCCAATAGTTCGTCTGTATTGCTCGGTGAGGCCTCTTCTGCTTCTACTTGTGACGTCTTCGATCAGTTCTGTTTTTTTGATCTTCCATCCTACGTATTACGAAGACCCACATTCCATTATTTCAGTGAACATGTTCTTACTGTGAATTCAGTCCAAGACTAGTCCAACAGTTTTCTGCTGCCTTCTGGTATTGCCCTTCCATTTTTTTGGGGTCTTTTTTTTTTTACCCCTTTCGTTTTCTTTGACGTGTCAATGTTTGAGCCTTCGCTTTTACTAAATGCTGAGCACATAGTATGAAAACTGACTGTTCAATGGGCTAGGGACCCCCTCTTTTGCACTAACACAAATGCAGGAATCCCGTTTGCGTTTGGAATTTCCCATCATCATAGCACATAGCAGTGGTGGACCTATTGCATAGCCGGATAAGCATGTGTGGTAGCTCTGCTGTCTCTGAAGTTGCCTGTGGTCCGTCACCCATGAACTAAGCTTACTCCCAACAAGCAACAAAGCTGCAAACCGGCGGTGCTTTACTCCCGGTCTCGGGGTTGAAATGACTTGTTTATTTTTTGTTATTCTTATTATACTCAAGCAGTGTTACTGCGTGATCCGTACTCAGATCTTAGCCTGTGACGGGCGATCAGAATCTGATCCCCCTCTGCTTTGCAAAAACAAACCGTTCCTTTTATCGGCCACGCACCACTGTCCACTGGCCATGGCCTCTCTTTTCTTTAGTTTGTTCCTTGACGCATACAAATGCTGAAGTTTCTGTGACAGGAACGATGCCGGAATCTTAGATAGATATTAGGCGATGCCCTGGATGGCTGGACAACATGTGGTTTGATATTCCAAATCCGTGGCTGGGGTTAGGTTACGTCTGGTACTCGATCTGGTCGATTCAACCGGAGCCATCTTTGGTCGTTTCAGCTACAACTTTATTTATCATCATTATCCTTTTTTTTTTTTAAAGAGAGAGCACGCTATGAGAACTTTGTGCTGGAGCCACGAGCCCACGATGTTTTCCGGTGTTTGTTTAGTGGATCAGGGTCGCCAACTCGCCATGAAACGGCTCTAATACTGATATGTCACTGTGAAGTGTGGACATACCAGTACATACTACTGTACATAGTAGCAGATGGGTACATGAGTTTGGTCGTCTGATCCTGTCAGTGGCAAGATAATAAATAGCGGTGGTAGCGGCCGCAATTGCACCCGCAATAGCGGTAGCGGTCCATTGCCGCTACCGCTATGAGGTAGCACTCTGAACTTTGCATCCTAGAACTTTGCGGCCGCAATTCTGAATAGCGGGCCGATATTGCGGCCGTAATTGCACGTAGCAGGCCGCAATAGCATGGAAGCAAATATCTCTAATTAGTCCAGCCCGCTATGACTCACACCCCAAATTCAAATACTCACGCTAAAACTTAAAATTATTCATGATATATGTATTTAAAATTATTTATACTCATTATTCATGATATATGTACTTAAAATTATATGGGACTATCGGGTGCCGCTATTGGAACTTATCGTCCGCAATATCGCCCGCTATCCGCAATCCGCTACCTCGACGTCAATCCGCTACCGACCCGCTATACGCTATTTATTACCTTGGTCAGTGGCCTGCATCACACGGACCTGGACCTGACGCCTGGTTGCTGGCACCATTTGTACAGTATGCATCTACATTCTAGACTACGATTAGTCTCCGTCTCGGTGATCGGTATCCGTCGCGATCGCACTTGCGGGCGATTTGGATCGTTGCGACCGGCAATGCGACGTGGATTGCTGTACTATTACGCGACTCCTCTCGGTTCTCCGGCCCGGACTTCCACTCGGAAATTCGGATGCTTCCAATTCGCTAGATGCGGCCTCGACCAACACTTACCAGAAAGAATCGCATGGGCTTGCTCGCTATCGCTAGCTAGGTAATAGGTTGCTGCAGCAGCTAGCACAGCGGACCAGGCCTCTATTACATTACAGTATGCAAAGACGCCGTTGGTGGAGGGCGGCGCGCCGCAGCGCCGGCGAGGGCGGCCATGGCCGTTCCTCCTTTTTCCTCCGCTTTCCGCCTTTGTTTCGAAATCGCAGTGGCGAGGCCGTAAAGGAGGGGAGGACTAGGACTCTAGGAGGGAGCGTGGAGCAAAGCAAGTCAAAAGGCCGGGGGCTCGCCCTCGTCGAGAGCTGACGCTCTTTTTGGTGTCCACCACAAGAGCGAGGCTGTTTTTTTTTTCTTTTCATTTTTCTGTGAGCATTCCGAGTACAAGAAATTATTATGCTCTTGGGCCACGCCCACTGCCCAGCAGGGAGCAGGAGCTTGGTGATCCAGGATGGGCTAAGGCGTACATTTGGTCCCAGTTATGATTCCAGCCCAAGGACCTCACCGGCTCACCGGCGGGCTTGTACTAATAACTTGAGGTCCGACTGCCCTGCCCATGGATGGCGGCGTGCAGGTCTGTTGATGGGTTGAAAACCTATCCTTTACCCAACCCATAACAAATTGAGAGGAGCTTTGCGCTCCAACAATTTCGTAAAATAGCTCATGAAAAAGTAAAAAAAAGTTGTCAAATATCTTCTCCAACTCGTAACTTTGCGCAGTAGAGAGAAACTCTGTATCCGCTCTCCCTTCGACATTTTCTCAGGAGATCGGAGTAAATTAAGGAAATAAAGGATTTAAAATGAGAAAGTGGTAAGAGAAAAATATTAAAAAAGTCATGGTTGGTTAGAAATTGTTCGAGGTTCTCAATACAAAATCGTTTAGAAAGCTATTACAACAAACTATTGGAGAAGGATAAAATTTAGGGAGATGCTAGCGCCCGGACGTTCGAACGGACGCCTGCGCATGCTAGCCTGTTTGCCCGCGCAACGTTTCCGCTCTGCTCCTTTTGCCTGCCCACACAAGCTCGCGTTGCCCGGATGTCTCCCGTGTCGCTCGAACGCACGTGAGGACCGTCTGTCCGCTTGGCAGCGTCCCAGCAGGTGCAACAGACGGCTGCAGCAAGTGGGTCTCATTCAACATGTGCAATATCTGATCTACTTTTACAACATTCATATGAAACACTTGCAACATACGTCCGAAACAGCTGAAAAACTTGCAACATACGTCCGAAACACTTGCAGAACACCAGAAAAACTTGAAAACACGTGTATAGCCATTGTAAACATTGCAACATCCAGATGAAAAACACTTGCATCATACGTATGAAAATACTTGAAACACTTGCATATATATATATATGCAACGTCTAGATCTACTTTTGCAATATCCAGATGAAACACTTCCAACTTACGTCTGAAACGGATGAAACATTTGTAACATATACTTGAAACATACGTGTATAGCCATTACAACATATGCAACATCCTGATCTACTTTTGCAACATCAATATAAAAAACACTTGCAACGTGCCTCTGAAACATTTGAAATACTTAAAACATACGCTTGCAACATGCGCTTTCAGCGCAATGTTACCTTGCTGCCTGGATGAATGGAGGCTTGTTGTGGCGGAGCTCGACGCTGGCATGGAGGGTGGTGACGCAGAGGTCGACAGCGATGTATGGAGCTTACGGTGTCGCAGAGGTCCGACGCGGGCATCTGTTGGCAGATGGAGCACAGTCGCGGCAGGAGGCGCAACTCCGAGCAAGGGCACACGACGGCACGGAGTTCTAGAGCAGGCATCTCGCCGGCGGATGGAACGCAACCGCAGCAAGAGGTGTGACTCCAAGCGGGGGGCGTGCAATGGGCGGCATGGGCTGGGGCGTGCGGCGCGCAGCGCGGGCTGGGCGGGGCTGTCCGGTCCGTCGTCCGGACGCCCGTAGGGAGTATTTCCATAAAATTTAAGGCTGCTAATTCTTGTATTAACTTACTACATGTATTAGTTTAGGAAGTAAACTATACCAAACTCCTAGGGACGATGCTCTCATAGTCTGATACAAGCAACCAACCGCAACCTTAGTGAATTCCGTGGCATTTGCACAAAGTGGGAAGAAGAGACTCCACATTTTTTTTCATAATCCACGCCAAACAAAACAAGCCTAGTGTGCCCCACTTTACCTATTTGCTTTTTTTTTTGGATGGGATTCGTTTGATGTTTGATTCCACATACCAGCTGGCCTGGGTTTTCTTGTTCTTGCTAGCCGGCCCAATGCAAGGGAGACGCCGCCGCCCCCGATCGCAGAGAACGCAACAAGGACACGCATAAGCAGTGGCGGATCTACAGGGGGCTGGGTGGGCTCTAGCCCCCCTAATGACTTGATTTACTACTAAAAACACTGTAGCAAAAATCTCAAATCACCGTTAAATCTTCATGTAAATCAACATCTCCATTGTTTTAGCCCCCATCCTGCATCCGCCACTGCACATAAGCATGCCGTCGGCATGCACGAACGTGACCACAAGTCCAGAAAACGAACTAGCGTGTTATTGCCGTTAACATACTCTATCTACGCCACCAGGCTCTCCTGCCGGCAGCCCCGCACGCACAACACTGCACTTTACCAGAAACGAAAGCAGGCACCCTGCAGTCCATGCCCCCGGCTCGCCTGCATTGCGTTGCGCCGGCAGACCTCGTCGGCGGGCGGTGGGTTTCTCCTGCCTAGCTAGACTGCTCGAGGCCCGGCTGCCCTGCTGCTCCGGCAGCGAGCAGCCTCTGCGCCGTCGCCTCGGCGTCGAGGATGCAGAGGACGTGGTGCACCGCCGCGGCGATGTCCTCCGCCGTCGCCAGGCCGCACCCTTCCTCCACCTGCAGAGCGCCACATGCGAGAGACGAGATGAGTACATGTTCGTGACAGATGGAATCAATCGCCAAGTCAGGCAAAAGTGCAAAGCAAAAGCCTCTGCCTACTGCGTTGGGGGTCCGGCCGGCTCCTGGGCACACAAACACATGATACTCATTCTTCTGCTGAAACACGCAGCACTAGAAAAAGGCGGCGGCAGCGGCACACAACACAATCTTTCTCTGCACAGTCCATAGCCTTTCGCTGCTGATCGATCGATCTCCTCGGCGCCATGTCAAAGGACGACGGGCCAGCTGCTGCTGCTCCGCTCACCAAAGAGATTCTCCATGATGGTTCTTTTCTCCTTTACGTACTACTACTAGCCTTTAGTAAAAAGAAACGGTGAAAACACACGGCCTTTCCTTTTCACTGTACTCCGATCTGCTCGAATTTGAAGGTGTTTCAGATGATGTGAGTACAGGGACGTCAAAAGCCCAGTGTTACAGCTTACCAAACGCAGCAAACAGCTTTCGCGCCCTGGCCGCATCTCTGGTCAAAAGCGAGCGTCCATGGCTTGTGCTGCAGTCGTGCTGGGCTCGCAGGGGAAGCCACTGTGGACTGTGCTCTACTACCTCTACTGGTCTCTGTATCTGGAGACCTGGCCCAGCAGCAGGCACAAGCCAGTGTGATGAACAAGAACAATGGTCTCTGCGCTGGTGCAGTGCGGTGTGATGCAATTGCCTCTCCTGGAATTTCGGTGGACGTGGTGCTACTATCTGACTTTTGTTTGTTTTTCTAGTATATGATGAGGCAACAAGAGATGGGAGACGGCTCTGTTTTCCTGCCAAGACGTGTATGGGCCTAGTACGTGCAAATCAGTACAAGCACAGAGCACGGATGCACTATTGTTGGATGCACAGACTACATGATCATTGGTCAATTTAGTTGTGGCTAGTATCCAATACAGAAACTAATCTAGCAATCTTAACTGAAGTGGCGTATCAGAGAGCTTTTGTTGTAAAAAAAAAAAGGACAGAGGATTTGGTCATGTAAAGCGGCACCGGTGACCAAAGTGCATGTTAGCACGGCGATGCACCATTTCAGGCAGGATTTCACGACGACGGTTGGTCCGTGAACAGAAGGAGCAAGAAACCGTTGCTACTCGTCACTCATCAGGAAAAGTGTCTGCCGTCGTACCTTGAGGCTGAACGTGTAGAGCGCCGTGGCGTCGGGCGCGGTGGCCACGTTGAGGTGCAGCACGGCGAGGCCGAGCGCCTGCATCCCGGCCACCATCCGCAGCAGCTGCCCGGGCCGCCGCGGCGCCATCACGCGGAGGCTGGCGTGCGCGTCCACCACCACGCCCACCTCCACGTCCGCCACCGCGGACGCGCGGCTCGCCTCCTCCGCGCCTACCACGACGGCATCCTCCCGCGCCGCCGCGTGGCGCCACGCGTACTGCGGGTACCGGAAGAACCGCGCGAACGGAGGCGCCTGCGGCTGCGGCTCCGGCGCCGACCCCTCGCTGCGCGCCGCGGCATCCCCGCTGTTGCCGGCGGACGCGGGGTCATCACGATCACGGCCTGGTGCCGGTTCCGCCGCCGTGTCGCTGCGCTGCCGCTGCAGCTGCCGGTTCAGCGCCAGCTTCTGCGCCTCCAGGGATTGCAGTTGCAGCTCGAGCTCCTTCACGAAATCGATGGCGCCGCTGACCACGGACGCCTGATCGCTCTACACGCATGATTAAAATTTAGTTTTTATTACAAAAACATTTGAATAAATCAAAGCAACAGCTGGGGGCGGTAGTACACGTAGGCGTGATTTGACAAGAAGAAAAGTCACGGGATGACCAAACGGTAACAGTGCCACTATCTGAATATCTGATTCCCATTATGATCGAGGTTCGAATAGTAGCGTAGGATTGCGTACCCGGTGGACGTAGGAGTTCGGCATGAGCTCGCGGAGCGCGGCGAGGTACTCGTTCATCTGGCGGCGGCGGTTGCGCTCGACGGCGATGTGGGTCATCCGCTGGCTCTCGGCGTCCTCGGCGCTCTTGGTGCTCCTCTGCCGCCGCCGCCGCTTCCTCCGCACCTGCTGCACGCCGTTCTCCCCGTTCGCCTGGGACGCCGCCGCTGCCGCTGCTGGCACCTCCACCGGTGCTGCATTGCCGAAGAGGAAGCTCCCCGCCCCCGCAGAAGCGGCGCACGCGGCGGCGGCGTTGAAGGTGTCGTAGACGAGGACGTCGCTGCTGCTGGTCGTGCACAGAGCTTCCAGCGTCATGTCGATCGGCGGTTAGGCGGAGGCCAGAGCGCGCGCGCACACACAAGGCTGCAACGGACCTACGCGTCCGGCCTCTTCTCTATGCCGCTACGCTACGCGCAGCTAGGAGCGGCGGCTGCCCTCTTCACCTGCTGCGCGCCCTCGTCGCCTTCCCCCTCCCTAGAAAGAAGAGACACCGCACCGAGCAGCTAGGAGCCGGTGCTGGTCTTGCTGCTATCTGCGTGGGCGCGGCACGTCGGAAGCCGCAGATTGCTAGGCCATGCATAAGATTGCGTGGCTGGCGGGCGACAGTGGACGGCGCACTAGTTTGGAGTGGGGGGCTTTGTGCTTGGGCAGGCAATGGGCGCGGCGGCAGCGGCAGGCCGCTGCAGCAGCTGGCGCGTCGTGGCAGATCTCGCTCGCCCACTCGCCGCCGCAATGCCCCCAAGAGATTACAACCAAAAGCTCGCTTTGTTTTGACGTCGCGGTGAAACTGAAATCTCTGGGAGGCGCATCAGGCGGAGCGAGCTGTGATCTGCTGGCCTTTGCTCTCTCTCTCTCTCTCTCTGCTGCAAGTTGCTGCCGCTGCCTCTCTTCCTCCGCTAAAAAGCGAGCGGGAGGGGGAAAGCGAAAGGAGAGAGATGGAAGAGGAGTGGTCTCACCTCACGTCAGTACCTCACCCCGCCTCTGCCACTCTATGGAGGCATAGCATAGGAGTGCGTGGCCAGTGGGCCCGCCTCTCTTCTGTTTCTGTGGGTGATTTTCAGTTCTCGCCGCAGCTCGATATGCGTGGGAGTGTGGCGATGTCCGTTCTTGGTATGGCCAAAGAAAGTTTTGAACCATGTATCCGTGAATATAAATGCCAAGTGAAAGTTACCAAACGAACCGTATATGGATGCATGCTGCCTGCCTAAGTTAGCAATGGTGGCCCCAGAGCTGGTATAGTCCCTCAGAATGAGCGGACCAGAATTCTTTCGTGCCAGCAGATCGTGGTTTTTACGGCCGTTGTGCTCCGTTCCGGCGTTCCCTGTATTTTTTTACCAGCCTCCGTGGAGATTCACCTCAGCGACGTTTTCTATGCCAATGCCAAGGCTACCATTCCCCTGTATTAGCACTGGCATGCTCCCTTTAGTAAGAGCAATTCTATCGGTGGACCAAAATCGTACAAGCTGATTATGGGCTTTTGCTAAAAGTATCTACCCAACAACAGCCTAAATCCATCAATGTCCCCAACACCCAAAACTAGCCTCTCCTTGTACGTATAACTTTTAAGAGAAAGGATTATTGGAGGAGTTCCTATCATCTTAAATTTGCGCTTCTCCTTGGCCATCCTAAAATTCGACTGCGCGTGTCCCTTGTCCGCCATCCTAAAATTTGATTGTGTGCGCCCCTTGTCAAACACTGGCTAAAGTCACAATCTTTAATCGGCGCACGCGTTGAAGATGTTGCCAACGCACGGACATGCACCTATCTATACATGACTGGAACAGGGTACCTGCACGAGTTAGGGTTTTGGGCGTCGGTGGAGAATCTTCAGTGTCCTTCAGGCTTAGATGAAGGGGCCTGGAGGCGGTGGGTGGTGCCAGTTCGATTGGGTGTGGGGGGGGAGGGTGGGGGGGGGAGCAAGGCGGCGAAGCACCACCGAGTGAGCGACTAGAGACATTCGAAAAGGCGAAGTCCGCGACGGGGGCGAGGGGTCCACATCTTCCTCCTCCTGCTGAGATTACAGGAGGGAAGAGGTTGTGCGACGGGGCAGTTGGTGGATGGTGTAGCCGACAGCGATGGCGCGACGTTGGTCGCCGGTGGTTGGCAAGGCCATCATCAAGCAGGGACGATGGTAGCGAATCCTTTGATTCTAGCTGGGGGCCGGGTGGACGATGGACGATGGGTGGCGCAGCTAGCAGTGGAGGCAAAGGCCGAGGGCATGGGCTTCTAGGAGGAGGAGGAGGAGAAGGAAGAAGAAAAAGAAAAATCTGTGTGTCGCTATTGTTATGGACGCACGTGCGTTGATTAAGGATGTCAGGGTGGATAACAAAATTATTAATAAGTTGTTCTTAGAGGAACTATTTTATTTTGCACTAAATATATTTTTGCAATCATGCAAAACCATGGCTTTTGGCCTATTTTTTATGGCACTCTTGTAGATGCTCATTATTTAAATCGCATGCATTTTTTTAATAAATATTGATTCGGCTTTTTGGAAAGGCTTAGTTTGTCTTGATAAGGAGTTTCAAAATATTGAATGTGGCTCTATTTTCATTTTTTATACCATGTTGGGTTTCAAAAAGGCACTCTCTAATTTTGTGACTAATTAAACGAAGTGTGTCTTTTTCATTTGTTTATTCGAAAATAGTACATCACATGTATGAAAAGGTGAAAATGATATACGACAAACATAGGCACATGGTTTAATAGTCAGCAGAACGACAACGAGACAAGGTGGCCACAATAAAGCGCTGTGTATGCGTACTACCGCACTTTTTGAGTCTGACAGATAACTTAGGCGAGTCTTAATAGGTTTTATCGGAGTTTTATGAGCATTAATTATGTTAATGTAATAATATATTAATGAAGAGAGATGATAAGGCCAGTCTCAATGAGGGTTTCATGACTCAGTTTCCAACATACTTATATTTTAGAATACTTATATTTTAGAAACAGTGTAGAAAAGTTTCATCCTTATGAAACTCTCTCTACTCCCATGAAACTTTCATCATCTCTCTCTTTATCAATACAGTGTCATGTCAGCATATTTAATGCCCATGAAACTCTATTAAACTCCCATTGAGATTGGCCTAAGAATACAGTGGGCATGAAGAAGGGAAGCGAGCGCGTGGAACAGGCCGTGCGGCGGCGGCGGCGGCGCAGTCGATCCGCCATTACTCCCCGAGAATCGACTCGTTTCTACCCAACGTGGAATTGGCCGCGTCTACGGGCCTCGAACCAGGGTCGACGTCGTTCCTTGATGTAGAAATCGTTTCCTTCTTTTCTCCTCTCTTCATTAATACATATGCCACATCAGCAAAACGTTGAGCTGTCAAGCTAATTAATAGAGATAGAAACTACTCATTAATTGCCATTGGGACTGCCCTAAGAGTTTCATGGGAGTAGAGAGAGTTTCATGGGGATGAAACTCTTCTGCACTGTTTCCAAAATATAGATATATTGGAAACAGTGATATGAAATCCCCACTGAGACTGGCCTTATATCTACATAAACTCCAGAGCAATTAATCTAGTCTTTATGTACTTGCTTACTTCGTTCCCAAATCATAGAACGCAATTAGCTATAATTACAAACGTTATCCTCAATCATCGCTGAAATTTGGCTTATGCTGATGCTTATACTGATTTGTTGTGAGAAAAAAATATTGTTTGTTCGCTGAAAAATAGTGCTGAAAAACATGATGAAAAAAAGTAGTCCTGTCATTGTCATTGTAGTACATGATCGGTCAAATACAGTAACCATACATATCAAGATAGCTAGGTTTGGTACAAACTACTCATGCAGTATATATGCCGCACCAATAATTGTGGACAAGACGCTCAAAACAATTGAAACGTACGTACACGTGGGAGGTCGCCTTGAGCATTTTTTCCTCGAATACGTAGAGCTCTGCATATCGTTTCAATCAAGAAGGGGAGAGTATATGTTACACCGGCCGATGGCCGCACAAGGAGCACAAAAGGGCTACATTTTAACAGACACAAACAACGACGGGATCATGGGGCATATAGCTACGTTGCCAGCTCTTCCAGCCCGCTTGCACCTACTTCGACCCAACGCTCCGCCTATGCCTTGATGATTTGCAGTAGTTCGCCGATCGATGTCGTAGCGTTTCGGAAGCAGCGTGCATTGCGTTCCTTCCACACGCCATGAAACAAGCACGAAAAGCGAGTCCATACCTTTCTGCTGTGCTCCAGTGCTCAATGCTCTAAGCCGACGCCACCAGGATAGAGTTGATGGTGCTCCCTGCGGTAGCTGCTTCCCCAACGCCCGGAGGATATGGAACCAAACTTCCCTCATGAATGAGCACTTGGCTATGATGTGGTCAATCAATTCTGGCTCTTGGTCGCAAAGGAAACAAAGGTCCTTCGCTGTCAGGCCATGTCGTGCTCTTTGGTCCGCCGTCCAGTGTCACCGCCGCGAAGCTAGCTAGAGAAAAACCTTCACCCACAACGACACCCAGGCCTTCCAGATTAGTTTGTGGCCATGGAAAGGCATGAATCCAACGTGCATCACGTTGTAAGCCGATTTGGTAGAGTATTTTCCATCCAAAGTCTACTGCCAGATAATCAGGTCCTGCTGATCAGTGAGGGTGATGTTCTCCATGAATTCCTAGAGCTTGAGGTATTCCTGGATTGCTGTCCATGACAGTCCGCCCCTGAGGGCAGTGAAATTTAAATTTTGACTCGATACCTCTAATGCATAGTTTCTTATATATTTAATGAGCATGCATATCTATTAAAAACTGACAACGATTTTCTGTGGCAAGCACTCATCATATCTCATCTACGACAGTACTACGAGACTAGGTCACGCCGTCCTTGCCAGGAACGACCTGATGTTCTCTCTCCTCACGTTGCTTCCCACGAACAGAAAGAACAGAAGAAAAACTCCTATTTCTTCCTCTCCCAAATCCCACCTCCAAATTTAGAAATTAGGCTATGCATGTCACACCACCACGACCTCCATCACGAGAGCTTTCAATTCTGCTACGGGGCACTCGCTGGCATTGAGTATCAGAGGAGATCGAAGAAGGTCGCCCTCTATGCCTGCCGCAGGTGTCTCCACGCCCCAGCGTCAGCACGAGCACCGTCGCTCGCGCGCACCGCACGACATCGCAGAGCTCTTGCAGAGCACGCCGTGAATCACGCTGAAGCACTGGATGCACAAAGCGGGGGATAGAAACGACTGGAGTCTTCCCAACAGGGTTTGCCCGGTTTCTTCCGTTCTTGATCCGCGCGACCACTCCATTTCCTCGTAGAGAAACCGTTTCTATGATTTGTAATCTCTCTCTGCGTTAATTCTATTGCCACCTCAGTAATTTACTTAGCTGTTAAGGTAATTAATATAGATAGAAACTATCATAAATACTCCATTAAAAGTGCCCTGATGGCTCGAACCCAACTTCTGTTTGAGCATTATTCTTGTGGACTGTGGTCGTAGAGGCACGCGGTAGCTACAGCAACTCCGCCTGACCTTTGTTTAGGCCTTCTTTAGTTTTTATTCTAAAACTTTACACTCTATCACATCAGATGTTGGACACATGCATAGAGTATTAAATATAGATTAAAAAATAACTAATTATACAGATTGTGTGTAATTTGCGAGACGAATCTTTTAAATCTAATTAGTCAATGATTTGACAATAACGTACTACAATAATGATAGATTAATTAGACTTAATAAATTCGTTTTGTGATTTACTGATGGATTTTATAATTAATTTTTTATTAGACATTCGATATGACACTTCAAAACTTTACACCGCGTTTACTCGTCACCATGCTCACCAACTTTTTGGTAGATGCGATGCAGACTCTAGGCTCTGTAGGCACGTCCTACCTAGCAATGTTTGTACGTGCAAATTCTATATTAGCAATGTACGGAGTATGTTTGTATACGATAGCAATAGTACCAACTAGTACCGACACAGATACCCTTTGGAATGTCTTCTGGGATGCAACCACACGATGAACAGGCTCATGCGGCAACTAGCTGACACGACACAGAACACTAAGAACCAATATCAGAATAGGATACAACTTCGATAGCAATCTAGCCAGCTTTTATAGGCCATATGATATGCATATATATATTGATTATTGAACCACTTGACACACGCAAATTAGGCCCTGTTTAGTCCAAAAAAAATTGCAAAATTTTTCAGATTCCCCGTCAAATCGAATCTTTAGACACATGCATAAAACATTAAATATAGATAAAAAAATAAAATTAATTACACAGTTTAGACGAAATGGACGAGATGAATCTTTTAAGCCTAATTAGACCATGATCGGATACTAATTACCAAATAACAACGAAATTTACTACAATGTCATTTTGCAAAAAATTTTGCAACTAAACGGACCCTTAATCTGGCTTGAAGCATGTAATAAGGTCTCGGGTCGTCGTCGTCTCGTCTCGATCTGATCCTCTGCAGCTAGCTGCAGTGGTTTCGTTCTCCTTGCTGTCTTGCATGCATTCAGTACAGGCAAAGCCATCTCGGTCGGATCACATATACGTAGTACTAAGAGCATCTCCAAGAGTTTGCCAAATGAGATTGGCATCCTTTCAATTTTGGCAAAATGAGAAAATTTGGGTTCCAACAGCTTGGTAAATGAGGTTGGCATTCTTGGCAACTTGCCATCCACCGGCCTCGCACGCGCAAATATGCGCGCGCGGAGCGGACTTGGCATCCGTATGTACGAGAGAGGTGGAAGGGCACAAAAATAATTTTGTTTCTCTCTCAGGGTTCCTGATGTAAGTTTTTAAGAGGTGGAAGGGCATAAACATAATTTTGTTTCTCCCTCAGGGTTCCTGATGTAAGTTAGATCTGGGTTTGGCAAGTGAATTATACCAAACTCTTGGAGAGAGACTGTTTTTTTACTTGGCATATCTTTTTACAACTTGGCAAAACACAAGATTTGCCAAATGAAAATTGCCAAACTCTTGGAGATGCTCTAATTAATACTGAAGGTATCACCAAATAAAGTATCTTCAGCATTTCCCGTATGCACGAGAAAAGGTGAGGCTCTCATGATAAGTGTGATGTCATCAGTACTAGTTTTTTTTTTTTTTTTTTTTTTTTTTTTTTTTTTGCGATTATCATCGGTATACTAGCTATCTGGTATAGGGTCCTGACTGCTGAAACAATCGTCACCCTGCAGCGTAATGTACGCTCGCTGTGTCAAGTGTCAACATTATTAAGCAACTGTCATTTTAGTACTGAGCAATAATTATTTCTGAGGAAATTAATCGAGGGCTATTCTCTGTGGAAAAGTGTATTGGCTGCATGGCACATTCACAATCTTGCTTGTTCATGTGTCTTGGCCCTTTGGGGCGAGCGAGTCGTGCTAAACGCCGTTCCGGTGTTCGTCTGTTGTCAGTGGCGGATCCAGGATGGGATCAAGGGAGGGGCTAAGTAATAGAGATTGTGATTAACCATAAAGATTTAAGGGTAATTTAGAGCTAATTGCAACAGTAATCTTATGGAAATATCATGCTGCCGGGGGGGGCTGCAGCCCCCCCAGCCCCCCTGGATCCGCCAATGTCTGTTGTTCTTGCACTACAGGAACCAGTGGCTTCCCCGAGTGCCAGTTGCACTCGGGGAAGGCCCAATTGCACTCGGGGAAGCCTTCCCCGAGTGCAACATTCGGGGAAGAGCTTCCGGCTATTCCTCTAACGGGGAAGTCGTCTTCCCCGAGTGCCGAAAATCATGCACTCGGGGAAGGCTTCGCCGAGTGTCGTGCCGGCACTCGGAGAAGATTTGACGCCGTCGGCCGACGGCCGTTACCGTTTTTTTTTTATTTTCTTCCTCGAGTGTTTTTCTTCCCCGAGTGCAACACTCGGGGAAGATTTTTGTCTTTTTTTTAAAAAAAAACCTCTTCCCCGAGAGCCGCATCTCAGACACTCGGGGAAGAAATTTGTTTTTTTTAAACCCTCTTCCCCGAGTGCCACAGGTCAGACACTCGGTGAAGAAATTTGTTTTTTTTTAAAAAAACCTTCTTCCCCGAGTGTTTTTCTTCCCCGAGTGCAACACTTGGAGAAGATTTTTGTCTTTTTTTTAAAAAAAACCTCTTCCCCGAGTGCCGCAGCCCAGACACTCGGGGAAGAAATTTGTTTTTTTTTAAAAAAAACCTTCTTCCCCGAGTGCCGCAACCCAGGCACTCGGGGAAGCCACCTCTAAAAATTCTTTTTTTTTTGCTTTTTTCTTTTCCATGTAAACAACAAAGCATATATATATATATATCACAAATCAACAGCAATATCTCACAAACCATATTTATATATCACAAACGACCAAATTTGTCCAAAATCCACAATATATTACAAACCGCACGTTCAAAAGTACACACTATTCCAAGTTCACAAGTTCAATACATAAAAACGACTCCGCAGGCGGCTCACGGCGACCGTGAGGGTTGGGACGGCCCAGCGTGCGATCCCGGCGACGTTCCAGGTGGGGATGGCCCGACGTGCGATGCTGGCGACCCTCCGACATGGTTCGACGCCGCTCCCGATTGATGCTGCAAAAAAGAGAAGGATTGCACGTGAGTGACAATATAAAAATGTAAGGAGTGTAGAGAAAAGTTAAAAATTTCGGCAGCACCTCCCCTGCACGGGGAGGTTTCCAAAACCTGCAAGAAAAACGTCGGCACGAAGGCCGACAACCACATTTCCGGCACGAAGGCCGACACATCAACAAATCCGGCACGAAGGCCGACACATCAACAAATCCAGCACGAAGGCCATCACTAGGTTTGACACTATGCATGAGCAAAAAAAGTAAAACAACCGTACTCATACTCACCGGAGTAGACTCTCGACGATGTGGTGGTGGTGGTGCAAGCAGCTGTGCTGGGATCTCCCAACCTTGTTGCTTCCCAAGTTGTTGTACGAACTTGAGCAAATCTTCTTGCTGGGATTCCAAAGCTTGTATCCTCTGACGCTCGGCCTCCCGCTCAGCCCGCTCAGCCAGCTGAGCCTCCTGCTGGGCCCGAAGTTGTTGCAACTCGGCCTGCAACATTTGACCCCAATGTTTCAATAATGCAGAGCCAAGGAATGTAAAAGTCAAAGAATGACGAATGAAACTGAAATACTTACCTGGAGTGCCGCCACCGCTGTCGACCGTTGGCTTATGGGCACGCTAGAGCTCGTGCTCGCTGCTCGTAGGCGGTTGAGAGGAGGAGTACAACCCGTGTCGAGGATGCCGTCGCCAATGTAGAACCGCCCATGCTTCTTGCCTTGCCCAATCCTCATCACTCGCTCAGGATCAAGGCGCTCCTCGGTCCTCGGATCGTAGTCCGGACCGTGAACTAACCTTGACGCCTCCGTGTACGAACTGAGGCGGGTGTGGACACTGGAGTTGGTGTACGCCTCTGGGCCCGCATCCGGGTTGTACTCGATGTTGGACTTTGCCGGGCCCATGTGGGCCAAAGCAACGTCGTGAGTTGGCCAATTGGTTGGCCACCGTGCGCCGCCTCCTGCGAGAAAGACAACAACATGTGGTTAGGAATCATGCAGGATTGAGCGCGGCTAGATTAGACAAATGGTGGAGACTTACATATGTCTTTTTGTATTTGCTGAGGCTGGCGCTACCCTGATGGTGAGGTACACCTGGCATCATCAAACGGTGGTCGCTTTTCTCTTGGTGCGCCTTCTGCCAGTCCGCGTCCAACCATTTGTCCACTATAGCAGCCCAGCAATCGGGAAAGGTGGCGCACCAGCTCGGAATCACCTACAAGCCATCAGAAGATCAAATTAGGCAAAGTTAATCTAAAAAGAGATCAATAGGAGATGTTGATTCTATTTACCTGTAGGTACTGCTCCCTTGTCAGAACCTCTGTCTCTGCTCTTGCCTGAGTTCTGTTGATTCTTCTATTACGATAGGTGGCGTTGTAGTCAATGTGCGCCTGGAGGCGGGACTCGTGATACAAGTCCGAGACACGCCTTTTACAGGAAGCATAAGCCACCTGATACGCCCTTTCCTCTTGTCCCGGCTGGCATCTAAAGAAGTCCTGCATAAAGACACGAGGTATCCATTATTTTATTTCAAGAATATCCAAAGAATACAATGAATTGAGGGCCGTAGAGCGAGAAAGGCTTACCCACAACTCCGTAATCACCTGATCCGCCAAGTTTGTGTGCCCGGCGACAACAGCGGGGAAGAGGGCGTACTGGTCTAGTTTTGTATACTTTCTGGTGACCACGGCACAAATGTTTTGTCATGACTAGTCTATTTGTGTGTGAATATATACAGCAATGTGACGTAGCATATAACAGGACCTCCTCATTTCCAAATCTCGCAAACTGAGAATCAGGCCATACTCAAAATCCCAACATCACAAGTTTAATAGTTTATTACTAATATACTACTACTCCCCTCTTTCAAACTGTACAGCTATGCGTTGCAGTCATGTCAAATTGAGGCAAAACTAATGTGCGGAAGATCAAACCAAGTTAGGATTGGAAGCAAATTGAGGCATCCAGAAAGTATATAAATTAAGACAGTGCAGATTGGAAGCTTTATTACTCACTACGATTCGAAGCAAGAAGCACAGATCGACGAAATGCAGGAGGCTCGGTGTCGCTACTACTTCGTTGTCCTCTAAACGTAGCTCGGTGTCGCTGCTACTTCTCCTCAAAGCTCCCACGGAGACTGGCGGCTGGATCCAGGGCGTCGGCAGACTTAGAGGAGGCGCAGTTCTGGCCTAGGGTACCGGCGGCTTGAGAGAAGGGAGGGAGCTGGCCAGAGACGCGGCGGTGTCCACGGCGGCGGCGGTATCCTGACACGGACTAGAGCAGCGGCGGCCTGAGAGAGGTGGCGCATAGGGGATGAAGCTAGGGCGGTGGGGAGCTGTGAGAGGTGGCGGTGCTCCAGCCTAGGGCGGCTGGGCCATGGAGGGCGGCGCGGCTGGCAACTAGGACGGCGGCGGCATGCGGGGCGGCGCCATGGGGTAAGGGCGGCTCGGTGAATCAGCAGAGGCTCGGTCGGTGAGGGGCTAAGTCAGGAGAGGGGATAAAAGAAGTTAGGGTTTCAGCTTTATGCAGATCTCAACCGTCCGATTGTGAATCAAAGGACAAAAAATTTTGGGCCGAACTGGAAATCATAGCCCAAATAGGAAATCATGGATCTCTTTTTTTTTCTTTTTTTTCTTTTCTATAAATTTTGTGAACTTCTACAGTTTTGGATTAGTAAATGATTTCTGGTGAAAAAATTGTCAACTGTAAAGTTCTGTAACTTTTTGAGATCTACAACTTACATTTTTGTCATTTTTTATGTGACTTTGTTTTATAAATTTAAAATTTTAATTTCAAAAAATATCAAATTGAAACAATATTTTCATATAGTAAATGATTTCAGTTGCAAAAGTCGTAAACATACAAGTTGTATGACTCATCAAGATCTACAATTTTTATTTTGATCATTTGTTCGTCTGACAAATTGATAGTAACATTGTTCATAAAATTTACATCTCACTCTTAGAGTTTATGAAACTCTAATAGAGAGATATAAGATTTGTGAACAATTTAATTATCAGTTTGTCGGATGAACAAATGACCAAAATAAATATTGTAGATCTTGATGAGTTGTACAACTTTTATGTTCATGACTTTTTCAGCTGAAATCATTTATTGCTTCAAAATATTGTTTGAAATTGCTTCATCATGTGATCACATACGGAGATGTCTGGGTTTTAGGCATCCGACGTCGCAACTTACTCGAAACCTTCTCAATTTTTTACCAAAGCCTCTACATGCGATATCATGACGCCCAGACAAGTTTCATGATTTTCAGACCTCGTTCGGATTTTATATAATTTAAATACACTTTTCCTGCAAGTTGTTCATCATGTTACGGCAACAAGATGCTCGAAATTTCAAGTGAGTTCCTGGATACGGCCTCAACATACACCAAATATCATGAATATCATTTTTTGAATCACCAAATTCCATTATTTCATGCACCTGCAGTTCAAATTTGAAGTATCAAAAAAAATTCAACGAAACGAAAAAAACTAACGAAATATACCAAAATAAGTCAAAATTATCTCAAATTTGAACAAGGAGTTTAAAATAACGTGGGAAGGCCTCACAAAAAAATGGGCCAAAAAAACTAAAAAAAAATCTTCCCCGAGTGCCCTGAGTGCCCTGTCCCGGCACTCGGGGAAGGGTTTCTTCCCCGAGTGCCCTGTCCTGGCACTCGGGGAAGATTTTTTTTTAAGTTTTAACGGTGTAAACGAGTTGGGCCGTCAAGTAACATTTTTCTTCCCCGAGTGTCGCTCTTCCCCGAGTGTTGCACTCGGGGAAGAGGGTCTTTACCGAGTGTCGTTCTTTACCGAGTGCCAGGCACTCTGGGGCACTCGGGGAAGCCTCTCTTCCCCGAGTGCAATTCTTCCCCGAGTGCAACACTCGGAGAAGATCGGCTTCCCCGAGTGCTCGATTTTTGACACTCGGGGAAGCATGCGACACTCGGGAAATTTTGCCTCTCCTGTAGTGTTGTTTCCCTTGGAGCTGAGGGTTTGCTAGCTAGCTAGCTAGCTGGATGCATGCACATATATATTTGGATTCTCCCGGATAGGTTTGGGCCATGGTCCAGTCTACTAACTGTTCATGTACGCTCGCTCGCCTGCACGTACTACGTAGATCTGGAGGCCTTCATATATATATGCTAGATAAACATTCGACAGTAACCATGCATATGCATGTTTCCTATGCAACTTGTCATACAGGGCTTCATCCGATGCGTGATCAGACAATCACTTTGATGATGAAGCTCTTAATATGCGTGCTAGAATTTCCAATGGCTTCAACAATGGCCAGGCGGGGAGGGCCAGAGGGTACCCCAACAATTTTTTATAAAAATAATTTTTATTAATTCACAATTATTACATCGAGTTGATGTTAATAATCTATTTTTGACCTCTGCATAAAACACACAGTCCAAAGTACCACCTGCAAAGGAGATAAACATTTTTTTCAAACAACAAATCATTTCTACGTATTCAAAGTAACCAACAAGTGGTCATGCCTCTAGCAGAACTAAAGGTTCTAAAACCATCCTAAACTCACGAAGCCAACTCCCAAAGGTGTTGTTCTAATGGTGAGTTCCTAAGTCTACATTAAAGGCTCTATCATGACACCATTAATAAAAAGTGGGCTTATTGTCTACTCCCTCCGTATCAGATTTAGAAGTCGTTTTGAACGAGGTTTGAGTCAAACATTGGGAATATAAATCATCAATAACTTTTAAGTTGTTGAGTTTGCAAATGTAAAAAATTATATGAATAGATTTGTCTTGAAAAATACTTTCATAAAAGTATACATATATCACTTTTCCATAAATATTTTTTATAAAAATAAGAGGCCAAAGTTGTGTTTTGAAGACCATGTCACTGTCCTAAACGACTTCTAAATCCGATATGGAGGGAGTATATACACTTATTTTGTATCTATTTCATGGGTTTTAGAAGTAAGATGAGGTTAAGATTATGAAATGATCCTTGCATATTGTTGTGCAGTAGTTTTGTTTCCTCGAAGGCTCTTTGTATACATGTTTACTGTAGAAAGTGTTCTTTGACATAGCGAGACAGTTCTGCAGAGTTCTGGGGAGAATTTCCCTAGAACATTAGCCCATGACAAGTATTCTAGACAATTCAATTGATATGATCCACAAGTTCATGATATGTTCTATAGAAGTACGTCATACTCTTTTTCCTTAGCGAGTTTTCATAAAGTTTCTCATTTAAGATTTTAATGAGGCAACAATGTGCAAGTGCATTAAGTAGCAATAATATATATACTTTTTCTCCATATTTTTTTTCTATTGGGGTTTTCGGAGTTGTAACAAGACACATTTGTCATGGTGTTTTGACTAAGAGGAAGTGTTAAGAGTTTCTCAGTTAAAGGATTGACGTTTTCACAAAAAAAAGGATCGATGAGCTCATACCATATATATGCATAGAGGCTACTAAACATGTAAACATGTCTTGAAGGCCGCGTCTTTATAAAAGGACCATATGTACACATACAATGACTAATGAATTGATAGCCTTCCTCAAATACTTGTCCCATTTGTGTTCTTATGCGATGTTTTTGAGGATTAATTGGACAAGACACACAAGATCTATTTACAGCTCCTACACTCCTCATTCTTTGGATCAGAAATGAAAAAACGGATCTAGCAATCCCAATCCTCAACGGTCATTACGTCAATCACCAGGCAAAAGAAAAGTTGCCCAATCTTTGTCCGCTCTGGCATGCAGCGCGCGCGCAATGGCGTCGTGCGGTCGGGTCGTCCGGGCCGCTCGTGACGACTGGAAGTCAGTGTGTTTTTGGTGCCACCTGCCACGCGATCGAACGGAGACCAGCGGACTTGGGTACCAGCATATCGGCACGTACGGAATCTGTGGCCAAATCTATGTCCGGACGCTGAGGTGTTTGTAAGACACTAAGACCGGTCGGCCGGCTCAATTTTAATGCTCGCTCGGCCTCACCGGCAGCATCGTCTGATGCGTACACGAGCCAGCCTTGTGCTTGAGCAGCTTTAACCTGCCATCAGTCGCCAATTTTTTTTGAAACTAGTCGCCAATTAGACCTGCTTAATTGCACGCCATTGCCCGGGCTCTGGGTTTCTGATCCGCCAAGCAGGAACAGGGGGTGCAAATTATTTGTGAATTGTGATGTGCAGGAGAAATAAAGGCCCAGCTCGCTGGGTGTATCCAAATCCAATGGTCGGCATGCAGTGCGGTACAAAATAAACGTCAAGAAACCCACGCGCCGGTGCCTCCCTGCGTCGAAGCAGAAGAGCTGCCGGGCAGTGCAAGGATGCTGTCAAGTGGACCGCGTCACGGGTAACTAATAGACAGCCGAATCAAAAGCACACCACCTCGTGTACGTGCATGCATGCATGTCCTAGCCGGAGCATGGCGTGGTGGGTATCATGTGGTGTGTTGCGTAAGACTAGTAATCAGGAAGTTGCGAGCAGTGCACGTAACATAATGCGATTCGAGACGGCATGCATCTGCATGTGCACGTACGAGAGCCCGATACCCAGGTGCAGCTTTTGCCTTCCATGCATTGGCGACGACGTCGACCCGACGAGATGGATCGGGCCAGCACCAGCAGTCCGGCCGGCCGGCGACCGGGCAGTAGGCGTACTCCGTAGGACGTTAGAGATTCTCTCCAAGCGGCTCAGCCTCAGCTGCGACGCACGTACTACTACGCATCCGCAGCAGGCTGGTGGGCCGGCCGTGCACCGCCACATCATCCGGCCGGCCGCCAATAATGCGCGCGGCGCGCGTCGCGACACCGCGGTCCGTGGCCCTGCGCTGCGCGCCCGCCGGTCGGGCCGATCCGCCGCGCATGGAAAGGCGCGCCCGGCCCGACCCCGATGGCGTGGGCGTGGCAGCCCGGACACCGGACCGGATCAGGCGCGGTGTCGTACTCGTACGCGCCAGCCGTCAGTCGATGGAGACGCCTGCGGTTGCAGAGGTGGCAGCTGCACCGTGTGCTCGCTCGCGTGCCATGGCGCACTGGCACCGCCCGCGCCCCGTCCCCCACCTCACCCCGGTTGCCACCAGCGTACGCGCCGCTGGCACGAGGCAGGCAGGCAGGCGGTGCATGCAACGGGCCTGGCCGGAGGGCATGCGGGCAACCAAACGCGCCCTTGACGTTTGACTTCGCTTAAACCCTCCTCCTCCTCTTCCTCCATCTCCTCCCGCGCCGCCGCCCCCGCCGCAAAACCCTTGCTCCGACGACCCCCCGCCGTTGCCGCGGCCGCCAGAACTTCGACGCATGCTCTTAAGAAGAACTACCGCTGCGACCGCTCCCTGCAGCAGTTCTACACTGGCGGGCCCTTTGCCGTCGGGCTCGCCCCCGGCGGTGATGGCGAGGGCGGCGCCGAGGCTGAGGCCTTCCTCGCGTGCGCATGCGGTGGGGAGGTGCGCGTGGTGTCCGCCGCGGACGCCTCCGCCATAGGGGAGCCCGTCGACGGCGACTCGGAGGCCATCACCGCGCCCGCGCTGGCGCTATCCCCCGACTCACGGCTCATCTTCGCCGCGGGCCACAGCAGGCTTATTAGAGTCTGGGACCTCGCATCCCGAACATGCATACGCAGCTGGAAGGTGAGTATTGAGCTGTCGTGTGTTTCCCTGGTATCCACATTGCTGTGCACGGCTTAGTGAATTCGACCACAGGAAAACAATTTTATGTGAATGCTGCTAGATGATGACCCTGTATCTAACTATGAAGTAATCCGGAGATTATTCACGGCATACCAAAAATCTCGGAGTTCTGGTAGTAGTTTGACAGTTTGAATGTACTCCCTCCGTCCCAATGAATATGCAATTCTCACATTCCGAAAAATCAGCCATCGTAAATTTTGATTAAAATTATATAAAAAAATACTAACTCTTATGAGACAAAATAAGTACCGTTAGATTAGTTATGAGATATATTTTCATAATAAATTTATTTCGAGACATAAATGTTAATACTTTTTACTATAAATTTGGTCAAAGTTGACACAGTTTGAACGGCACGTTTCCCATAATTGCATATTCAATCGGACGGAGGGAGTAGTTGCCACAAACTTAGGAAGCTTGTATCCTTGTGTGAATGTCAGAACTGTCAACTGCACATATTCTAAGCTATCCAGCTCCTCATCAACATTATTCGTTTGATATCTTGGTTACAGTGTGTTGGTAGGGAGCTAGGGATAGGGGTCATTGGTATAGTAACCGTGGGAAATTAAATGGATTGAAGTTTTAGAAGCTTCTCAAGAACTTTGCTATTAATCTACGAGACTCTACTGGTTTCCTTACAAAAAATATTTTATCGCACACTTCTAGAATACCGGACCTCATGTATTGCTTTTCATAAATTGTGATTTGTGTGAAGTTAAATTAAATGTGGATGTTGTATTTTAATGTCTTAGTTTTACCTTCTTATCTTTTCTGGTTAATTGTGCAAAGATAAAGGATACCTTCATTATTTCCACTAACCAACGTGATGTTATAATCAGACATACCAATTTCTTACAGGGCATGTGCACAGCTTTTCAATTTTTCATTGTTTGATCTTAATCCTGCCATACTAATTGTTGTGTTAATTAATTAGTTAACTTAGAGACTGTATGGCTGATTTACCACTACAGGCCAACATCTTTTATACAATTAATATTTGCTGATGCCATTATGTTAATACGATGCTAGTTTACTGCCATTTGAGGTAAACTAATGTATTTAACTTATGCTGTACAGGGACATGATGGTCCTATCATGGCCATGGCATGCCAAGCTTCTGGTGGTTTGCTTGCAACTGCCGGAGCAGAAAAGAAGGTCTGCGTATGGGATGTGGATGGTGGATTTTGCACCCATTTCCTTAGAGGCCATAGGCCATACAGGCGTTGTGACGACCATTATGTTCCACAAAGATCCAAAAAGTCTTCTGGTGAGGACAATTTTTTGAAGATAAGGAATTGTGCTTTTATTGAACTGGATCGCTGAAAATGGCTCTGGGAGCTTGTTATTTCAAATCAATGTATTACTTTTACTGAGCTCTACTGGTCCCCCCTCCCTCCATGTATGCAGTGTATTCCACTTCCTTTTGGTGAGCCCAAGATAATCTTTGTGTGCTGGATCTCCAGTTTGTTTTCAGGAAGTGAAGATGGCACTGTGCGAGTGTGGAACCTTGAAACTAAAAAATGTGTTGCTGTGCTTAAAGAGCATTTTTCAGCAGTCACTTCATTGACATTGTCTGATGATGGACAAACATTGCTGAGAGCTGGGAGGGATAAGGTATGAGTGGTCTCATGTCTGTTATGTATTCTTGAGCTTTCATTCTGCTATCATTACATATGTTTTAAAGCGAAACATTTATACTTCTCTCGTACTGAAATATATCCATAATCCCTACGGTCAAAAATGCTTGACATATTTGACTTTGCAGTCTTTGATGTCTATCTTTGTCCAGCCATTTTTTTCTAGAATATATTCTTAAAATCCTACAAATTAAAAGATTTTGCAGATATTTTGATTACAAATCTACACTACACATATAACTTACATGTTTCCAAACTGAATAATGTAATTGTTATTGATGTCTTTAGTTGTTAAGGTTTGACCAAATTTTGTCTTAAGCGACATGTTTTTGTGACCGGAGGTAGTATATTCTTAGGGCTCCATGAGCTCTTCAGAACTATATAGAGTAAGTTGTGGGGCTCAAAACAGTCAAAATTTACTGGAAGTGTCAGAGGTTGAAACTTTTCGTCCCATTTTGTATGTGGACCTTTGTGCTGAAAAAGTGGTGGTCATAGGAGTACCTGTTTTGCTTGAATTTTGATATTTCTAACATAGGAGTTTACTGTGGTGTGCATTTTCTGTGTGGAGTTACTGGTAATTCTGAATATATGGAACATCTGCAGATTGTTACCACGTGGGATATTCGTAAGTACAGCTCAAAGAAGACAATACCGACATATGAAATGATAGAAGCTGTTTCCTTCATTGGATCAGGAAGTGAGTTCTTGGCTTGTTTGGGCATAGAAGTGGCAAATATAAAGGAGAAAGTGTCTGGTTATTTTCTTACAGTTGGTGAACGTGGGGTCGTGCGTATGTGGTGCTTGGAGAGGTACATTAGTTTGCATTTATATCCTGCTTTGTTCTTTGCATATTTCTGTAGTACATGCAATCAATGGCTTTTCTGGTCTTCTACAGTTGTCTTTGCGTATTCGAGCAGCAAACATCTGATGTAACTGTTAACTCAGAGAACGAGGAAACAAGAAGGGGCTTTACATCTGCTGTTATGTTGCCAAGGCCTCGTTTAGATCCCAAATTCACCTCCAAATTCCACTATAAAAAGAAGATTCTCCATCACATCAAAATATCGGCACATATATGGAGTACTAAATGTAGACGAAATCAAAAACTAATTGCACAGTTTTGTTGTACTTTGCGAGACGAATATTTTAAGCCTAATTAATCAATATTTGGACAATTATTACCAAATAAAAATAAAATTGCTACAGTATGACGGGACATTTACTCTGCAAAGTTTGCTTCCCAAATTTGGGATCTAAACAAGGCCCAAATGATCAAGGATTGCTATGTGTTACTGCTGATCAGCAGTTTCTGTTCTAGATGCCAATTTTCCCCCCAAATTTCACTATACAAAAAGAAGATTCCCCGTCACATCAAAATGCCGGCACATGTATGGAGTACTAAATGTAGATGAAATCAAAAATTAATTACACAGTTTAGTTGTACTTTGCGAGATGAATCTTTTAAGCCTAATTAGTCAATGTTTGGACAAAAATTCACAAATACAAACGAAATGCTACAGTGCACAGCCCTGCACTGTGCAGATTTTGTTGCTGCCAAATTGGCGCAACTAAACACGGCCCTATTGTCCCAAAAGAACTGATGATGGGACCTTTGAACTGTCCCTATATAGATGACTAATAGGTTATAATGATGACATTCTTGAAGTTTGTCGGGGAGGAGGAACAATATCTTGCTGTAGCTACCAACTTGGAGCAGGTGAGCTATTCGTAAATGATGTCTGCACAGTTCTTGTTGGCTAATGCACTTGAAACTTATCAAACCGTTACCTACATATTCAGGTCCGTGTT
This sequence comes from Saccharum spontaneum, assembly GCA_022457205.1. Lineage (NCBI taxonomy): Eukaryota > Viridiplantae > Streptophyta > Magnoliopsida > Poales > Poaceae > Saccharum > Saccharum spontaneum. Next base: position 45,913,740 of record CM039599.1, read on the forward strand.
TATGATGTGGTGTCGATGTCATGTTCTTATGTACTTGCTGGCCACACCGAAATAGTTGTTTGTATTGACACCTGTGTCTCTGCTTCTGGGAAGACACTTGTTGTAACTGGGAGCAAGGATAATACTGTAAGTTGTGATGTCTGGACCTGAAAATTATGTTGACTTACCCTAACGTTTTGGTTTCTTTTGATAATCCTCACTGCTGTTGAGTGCATTCTTGTGCTGCTTTTCCTATTTTTGAGTGTGATCTTTTGTACACAGGTGAGGTTATGGGATGCTGAAAGAAAAAACTGTATTGGCATTGGCAAAGGCCATCTGGGAGCTGTTGGTTCTGTTGCCTTCTCAAAGAAAACAAAGAACTATTTTGTTAGTGGCAGCAGGTTTGCTCTTCAGTTTCTGTGATCTTTGTTTGCCTGAAGTGACACCAAAATTGTCATTAAGATTATCTTTTTGTTAGCAATCGAACCATCAAGGTATGGACCTGGGACGATGCCCTTGGTGATGCTGAGGATGAAGTCCCTCTTAAAGCAAAGGCTGTTGTAGCTGCACATGATAAAGATATTAATTCTCTGGCAATTTCACCTAATGATGGCCTTGTTTGCAGTGGTTCTGAGGTAAGATTGTAGCATGATACTTCATCTATTCCAAATTATAGGTCACTTTGGTTTTGTCCTAAGTCAAACTTCTCTAATTTTGAGCATGGTTATTGAAAAATTCATTATATCTACAACATTAAATTTGTTTCATTAAATCCACCAGAAATGTCTTAATTATATATATTTTTTTCTAAAAACTTGGTCAGAATTTATAAACTTGGCTTAGGACAGAGCTGAAGTGACCTATAATTTGGAAAGGAGGGTGTAGTTCTTTTAGATGTGCTTTTATCTGGCTTACATAATGTGATTTTCATTATATATTATCAAATTTTGTTTTGTAGGACCGAACTGCTTGCATATGGAAACTCCCTAACCTAGTGCTTCATAGCTGATGTATTTATACTCCTTTGCTAAATCTTGTCCAAGTCAATGACCCCACATTTTAACAATTTGTCTTTGGTTGCCTTTTTGTTATAAACTTTGCAGTTTTTGCACCATTTCAATTTGTATTTGAATATCCTTGTCAACATCCTTGTGGAGCCTGTTTTTACATGCCTTTTAGCACTGCATTTGTTTTCCTTTGATGGATGATAGTATTTTGCTACCATTAATTGTAAAATCTATTTTATGAAAAATGGAGTAACTAGACACACTCGGCCAGTGTTTTAAATAGCAGACTATAGTGGTTTAGCCATTTGCCGCTACAAAACTGTTGTACTAAATAGCAGGCTATAGCGGCCCTATAGCAGTAAATAGTGGCGCTATAGCGGCTGAGCAAACCTCTCTGCTAAATGCTATAGCCCACGATTTAAAACACTGTACTTGGCACATAATGTATATTTCCCCCCTTCTGACATTGTGATCTACAATTGTTGTGGAACACTTATCCGGATTTTGGATGCTTGGATATGGTCGGTGAAGTTTAGGCAATGACAAAGATATTTGTAACAATGGAATAGAGCAGAACAGATTGTAGTGGTTCTTGTTAGGAGAAGAATTATATGTAACATGGGAGGTCCATCAGAGATAGGTATGTGTTACTAGATTTTTTTTCTTCCCTGAAACAAATGCATTGCCATGGCCCTTTTTGTCGATAGGAGCAAGACAAAACCTACATAATCCTAATAAATTGTGTACTAGGTCATAGCTTAGTCAGGATTTCTGATAAAACTAGATCCATCGTGGAACTGAATTTCTTGATAAATCGATGTGTCGGTACCAATAGAATAGGGTACCCACGTTTAACGATAATAAAGCAACCTAGCCACGACAAAACACCGCCCACTTCAAAACGCACGACAAGTCCGCTCCGTACGAGACCGGCTCGACGGAATGCCTCGACCGCATCCCATCTCCGACTCGTATGAGGCCCCCTCGACGGGAGACCTCGACCGCGCCCCGCGCGACAGGACGCCTCGACCGCACTCCGACTCGCGTGAGCCCTCGTCGAGGCACTCGACCCCCTTTTCTTCACCTACCCCAGGACAAAAGCCTTAGCATTTAATGCCGTTACCTACTACCACCTACCGGCATGGCTGCGAGCATGGTCGACGTGGGAACAATACCAGTATCAGTCGTCACTGTTTTACCGCCCATACCGTCACTATTTTACCGCCCATACCGTGATGGGAGATGAAAACCGTCACTGTGCCCACCTTACCCCGCACTGTATGTTACTAGTTACCCTCGAGGAAGGATACGACAAAGTCTGTACACCGCGATCCCAGGGATTCAGACTTATCCATTCGCCCTCGATCCGGCCTCGACTCGGCCTCGACGCCTCACACGGCTCAACGGGGAAGGGAGAACGGCATGGCACGGCGCTCCGGGTCATTTCAGCGTCTCGTCATCATGGTGTCCAGGGATGGCCTTCCATTCCTAGGGCACGTCGCTACAGTCACCTCAACAAGGATCGACAAAACATCATCTCAAGGCTCCCCGTCGTCCTGGCCTCGTCTCGCCCCATAAAAGGGCAGGCCGGGGGACGACAGAGGGAGAGGATAAACGGACAACAAAGCCATACGCAGCATAGCGATCAACATCTCAAGCAATCACCTTGTATTTTCTTTTTCTCCTCTTTGAGACCTGGGCTCGGCGCCCTCTCTCGCAAGCTTGTAACCCCTACGCAAGCACTTCGGTGCAAGGAAATACAAACCTCTCCCCCCCGTTGGACGTAGGGCCTTCTCTCGCCCGAACCAGGATAAATTCTTGTGTGTTCTCCTTGCATCACCATCAAGAAAGGGACACGCAGCACTTACTCGTCGGTTTAGGACCCCCTCGGGTCCGAACACCGACAGTTGGCGCGCCAGGTAGGGGAACGCTGCGTGCCGACGTCGCTTTCCCGCCTTTTTCCTGAATGGCTGACCCCAATCACCCTATCCCGTTGGCCACGGTGATCTGGTTCGGGAGTTTGGAGTTTATGTCACTCGGCCATGGCTATGACATGGTCCTACTCCCACCTAGGCACCCAACCGACGAGGATTACGAGCTCTCCCAGCCCGGGGGAGCGATCCGCCGGTATCTGTCGCACCCGATTTTCCAAAGAATACCAAGCGCTAACTATATGTGTGCCCAGGATGTCCACACGACACATATAGCGACAAATATGGAGAATATCAAGAACAATGCTTTATTATATATCGAACATTGTTACATCAAAACTTACAACTATTACAAAGCGTAGCGGAAACTATTCTATATCTTCTCTTCGGGACTCCATACTCCACAGGGACGGTTGACTGGGGGAAGCACTCGCCTAGTACTCATGGACTCCGCAAGAAACTCTTCACTTGATTCACCATCTGGTACCCATCCGGGATTTTTATTGGTGACAACAACAAGCGTCAGCTCACCATGCTCAACAAGTATACCATGAGGTTATGCAAGGCTCAAGAAGGCTTGACTCGGTTGTACTGCGGTAAGCATTTTTAGTTGGTCATATTTTATTATTTATGCCTATGTTTCTAAGTTATGCTTAAGGCTCCTATGTGAATATAATTAGTTATCACCATCAAGATTAATCATATCCCAAACCATCCATAGAACCATCTATCTCGAAAAGGATCCAGGCCGCTCGTGACCGTGAGCACGGCTGATATATCAGTTTGATCAAACTCTGCAGAGTGTGTACACTTTCACCTTGAGTCGTGAATATCCCTGTGCCCGAGGTGGCCAACCTCTTGACTCACTTCCAAGGTAAGTCGGCAGGGTTCACTACGAAGCCTTTCACTAATTACCCTAACAAGTTAGTAGCCGCGAGGTTTCAGCGTCTAGACGAATGGAGCCCCCCTTCAAGAGTGGCACACCATGACCGCAGCCCAGTACTCACCTTGACAGGCAAGAAGCCATTCTGCAACCTAGTCCCCCCTCTTGCGCCGAAAACTTTCGGTAACTACTAACAAGCTAGAGAAAACTAGCTATACGACTAAGATCGTGCCCATTTTGATTCTCAAGGCTGTACGGAAGTTCTGGGTTGCCGCTTTAAGATTCAGTCCTTACGGAGGGCAGACTAGAGCACCCAACAAGGCCCAATGCTCTAGCCCCCTTGTGTCCAGGTTGCCAGAAGCATCATTTTAACCATTGATTCCATAAGTCATTAACCAATATTAACATTACAATATTTGGTAATTGCAAGCTAAGCAAAGCTACCCACATGCATGAGTCCATGGTAAACAAGGAGTATAAGGTATCAAAAGTACTAGGTAAGATCCTTAGCATCATATTAGACACATGCATATGAAAGTGATTATAAGGTTATTAGGTAACAAGGAAACTCATGTTACACTTGCCTTCCAATTATCCGCTTCAACTTTCCATCTTTTCCTTCCAAACCATCCTCGCATAGTTCCTTCTATCGTTAGAAATCAACTGGCACAAGCACCTGAAAATGGCCCTAAAAGCAATACACCAATCATTACAAAAATGATTCTCACACGAAGACGTGATTCTACGGTCTCGTGAGCGCAAAAACACCTAAAACGGGTTATGGAGAGCTTTTGAAGTTTTAGGGGTGAAATTATAAAATTGACATTTTAAATAACTAAATATTTTTGGAACAATAAATTTAAATCATAAAAAGGAATTATGGCTAGATATCAAGAGCTAGTAAGAAGGATGACATTGTTGTAGAAGAATGAAAAACATGAGCTAGATTACTAAAGCAATATTTATGGAATTATGAGGATTATATTTATGAAGTAATAGAATATGTATCTGACAAACGACATGATGACACGTTGACATAAAGAAGGTATATGCTGAACGTGGCTCGTATCAATGTCAATGTCGTCATGTGCATGCATGGTACTACAGATTAAACCAGTATTAACGCACCATTATTAGTGGCGTGCGTCACATGGTTCTGCCATGAGAGATTTTGATGCATGATGCATGATGGCGCTGCTACTACTGTGCTTGTCCAGATTATTATAGTGCCTCTAGACGTCAAGCTCGCTATTGAGGAATTACATGGATGACTGCATCTTGGTGCAAAAGAAGATGAGCTGAAAAGGGGTTGACGTGAGGGTGCTTCTCACCAACATGTGATGCATGACTGATGGCAAAGAAAACATTTATCTGAATTTTAGGTGTACTCGATGTCAGACACAAGATGGGAACTAAGTGATTGCTGATTCTTGCAGACTTCTATGCATGGTTCAGGATATATATATATATACACACTACTGTTTGGCGCAAGATAGAATGTACCAGGTATGGTGGAGAAATGTAAAGTCCAGGATAAATAGATGAAGATGGTAAGAGGTTTCTCACCCACGTGTGATGGCTGGCGACAATGAAGTTCTGGCTGGGAAAGAGATGAATCTGCGATGTCGGTTCCAAGTTGAAAGCAGGGTCAGTTCAAGCGTACTGCATAATCAGAACAGTACAAAGCGATCCGAGTCTTCCACGAGATGTGCATTTGGATCACGACCAAAAGAGATTCTGGAAAGAGAGAACAGATGGAAAAGATCAGTGTGTATCGATTCAATGAACAAGTATTGTACAGGCTTGATACATGGCCAAAATTCACCAAAAAGGCACAATGACGGCAGCAAAATAAGCTGCTTCCTCACGGAGCTGACGAGGAACTCGACGGGCTGCACCGGCACGGAGTTGATGATTATTTGGAAGAGCACAAAAGGAGTAGACGTGCTGGCTTTTATAGGGATCGGAGGGAGAGGGAAACAGTTTGATAAATAAATGATAAGCCATTGGCGGTGGTGCTCAAATTGATGGGCACTGCGGTTCACGTTTTGGCTGCTCTCTGATGGTGGAAACTGATGAGCGATGAAGTGGAACTAGTTTTAATCATTGGTGAGCTGTGGTGGGATTTTATGGTGTAACTGCACAAACTTGATTCCTCAGATATTATTGCGTACTGAAGACAGTAAGAGAATATCAAAACGTTACTTGGGTTGGATGATAGGCGTGAGCACCTGATTACTTGCTTACTGGAAATAAATAAATGACGGCCCTGGTGATTTGCTTGTGTGGAGCACGTGCAAAGGAAATAAGCTCAAAGAAAAAGAAAGATGATCATGGGGAAATTAATGAATGTATTAGTGCCGGGATTGATTGCGCGAATCAACAGGCCATGAAAGGGGAGCTGAAGGGGCGGCGGGAGTTACTCTTACATCATGGATTATTGAACTTGGAGGGTTAATGAGTGGTTGATTCAAATATGCATGATAGTGTGCACGTGGTGGCCATTATAGTAGCTAGGTAAAGAGGCAAGCTAATTTGTTGTGAGATGGAATGCCGACCACGGTGAAGAAGGGAGAGAGAGGTTAGCTGCTGCGGTATGATTTACGTGAATGATTTTTATGCTGGTGGAGACTAGGACAAAGAATACATGGACAAAAGAAAATGGAGAAAAAGAGAAAGGGGACTGCTTTTACAATGGAGACGATGGAAATTCCGTTCACGAACTAAAATGTGATCACTTGAGGAGAATATGAGATGGATAATGCATGTATAAAGATTTGGCATGAGATTAAAAGGATTTTAGTCAAACAAGGATTAAAGGGTTTGACTATGATTTTAGAAATTATATTTAAATTACTTTTTCAAAGCCATTTAAAACTCAAACTAATTTTTCGAGGACTTTATTATAAAACATAATTTGAACTTTATTATTTTTTTAAAATAAAAAGAGCAAAACCTATTTTGAGGCTTTATCGAATTTTCTAAATTCATTTTTCACTCAAGAAAATTTATGCAAGGGCATGAAATGCAACAAACAAGCCATGTTAATTTGTAAAAGTTTTATAAAAATTATTTTCTTTCGTCCACTAGATTGACAACAAACTAACTAAAACTTGAATATTTTTAGAAAAAAGTACTAAATCATATATTTATTAAGTGTTTTCTATTCACATCCCAAAATGAAAATTTTGGGGTGTGACAGTATCGTCGTTCCAGGCAGGCGCGAGCCGCCCGACGACGACGAGCCCGGCGCAACCACCGTTTTCATCTCGCGGAGGGTGAAGGGATCCCCCGGTCCGGCACCCCCCAGCCGGACGCCGACCCAGACCCCCTCATAGAAGGTCTGGGAAGGATAAGCTTGGCCGAGGGTAACATATCGACGGAGAACCCCGCCACTCACCCGTCCGGCGAGACACCACTGTCTGGAGCACCCGCTCCAGCGTCGACAGCCACATCTCCTTCGTCGTTCCTGCTTGGACTAGATTCGGCTGCCCAGGTGTACGCTTCTTCCATAAGCACTTGCTTGAGTGCTTATGAGGAACTCCCTGGGCACCATCTACGCTCCACTCTGGACCTCGTTGCGTCCACGCCGGCTTCTGATTACCCGGACTCTATGGAGGTACCAGAAATAGAACCTCGTGTGGCCGCTTCCCCACGCTGCAACCCCAGTGGCAATTTGCAACGACCACGCATTCCCCCGTCATACTATTATTTTGGCGCTCCTGACTCCGACTCGGCTGATGACACCTACGATCCGACCCGCGAGTGCTTCAACGTCGATGTTGAAAGAGCGTCGGATTCGCAGGAAGAAGAGTCGGTCGGAGGAAGGCACACGCCCCCTCATGTCGAGCTCCCTGCCGAGCGGGACGAGGCTCAACTCCTTGCGGATCAAGGAATGCAGCTTGAGCAGATCCGCGAGTTGCAGGAAAGGCTCGACGAGGAACGAGAAAACTTGCATCTACTTCAGCAAACCCTCGAGCGTGAGCGTGCGGAACGCGCACTTGGCGGGAGAGCTCGCGAGAGAGCTCGCGACGTCAACCGTCGCATCGACGAGGACCGGGTGACCGACCCCCCGGTTTTCGCTCGAGCCAGCCAGAACGTCGTCGCCGCCGCCATGCTCCTCCGCAACATGCCCGAGCCGTCAAACCCCGATGCTCGCCGGGCCCGAGATGAGATCCGAGAACTCCTCGAGACCGCTGCCCTGCAGCAGGCCGAGAGCTCTGCCTCGAGGCGACGCGAGCCCGCCTCGAAGCAGCTCGCAGAACCCTCCCGACAGGAGAGAGAGGCCTCGGTTCATCTCGAACCTGCCAGACGGATTCGGATGGCTCCCGCCCCTGAGCACATCGCTCACGACCATGGGCCTCGAGACACCCGTGGCAACATCGTCGAGCGCCGCACGCGCAAGCACGGTGACGGCGTGGCTCGAGGTTACCACGTGCACAGGGGCGGGCATTACGACAGCTCGGAAGATCGTAGCCCTTCACCCGAGCCTCCGGGCCCACGGGTCTTCAGTAAGGCTATCCGTGAAACCATACTCCCGGCGCGGTTTCGCCCTCCCACGACTCTTGCCAAGTACAACGGCGAAACCAAACCAGAACTTTGGCTCGCCGATTTTCGCTTGGCATGTCAACTGGGCGGGGCCACCAACGACCGGGTCATCATCTGACAGCTCCCCCTGTTCCTCTCTGACACCGCTCGAGCCTGGCTCGAGGATCTCCCGCCTCAACAGATCCATGACTGGGATGATCTCGTGAGGGTGTTCGAGGGAAATTTCAAGGGAACTTACATGCGCCCTGGCAACTCGTGGGACCTCCGGAGTTGCAAGCAGAAACCGGGTGAATCCCTCCGGGATTACATTTGGCGCTTCTCCAGGCAGCGCACCGAGCTTCCCAATGTCACCGACTCCGACGTGATCATGGCTTTCCTCTCTGGCACCACTTGCAAGGAGTTGGTCTGAGAGTTGGGCCGTCACACCCCACTCACTGCCAACGGATTGATGGACATCGTCACCAACTTTGCCGCCGGCGAGGAGGCAGTTGGTGCCATCTTCGGAGGCGAGCAGGACAATGGGAAGCAGAAGGCCGACGATCCCGCGAGCTCCACCCGGGGCTCCAAGAGAAACAACCGTAAGAAGAAGAAAGGCCAGCAGGGCAAGCTCGAGGCCCTAGCCGACGAGCTTGTCGCCGCTACCGAGCGCAAGAAGCCTCGAGGCCCCCCCGGAGGGGGCATCTTCGACAAAATGCTCAAAGAACCATGTCCCTACCACAAGGGACCCACTAACCATAACCTCGAAGATTGTCACATGCTTCGCAGGTACTTCAAGGGTGCAGGCGGCAAGATCACAAACAAGAAGGAAGACCCCAAGGGTGACGACAAGGATGAGGGATTCCCCGAGATCCACGACTGCTTCATGATCTACGGAGGACCCTCGACCCGCCTCTCGGCCCACCAACGCAAGCGAGAGCGGCGCGGGGTTTTCTTCGTACAAGCGGCGGTCCCCCGGTTCCTTGACTGGTCTGCGGTGGCCATCACTTTCGACCGTGATGATCATCCTGATTACGTCCCCAATCCGGGGGTCTACCCTCTTGTCGTTGATCCCGTCATCGCCAACACGCGCCTCACCAAAGTGCTCATGGACGGCGGGAGCAGCCTCAACATCATCTACTCCCAGACCCTCGACCTCCTGGGGGTCGAGAGAGCACGCCTTCAACCTAGCGTTGGGGGCTTCCACGGAGTCGTGCCAGGGAAACAGGCGGAACCCCTCGGACGGGTCGATCTGCCTGTTTGTTTTGGCACACCGGCCAACTTCAGAAAGGAGACCCTCACCTTTGAAGTGGTCGGGTTTCGTGGGACATACCACGCTATCCTCGGGCGCCCGTGCTACGCCAAGTTCATGGCTGTGCCGAACTACACCTATCTCAAGCTCAAGATGCCAGGCCCAAACGGCGTCATCACTGTGGGGCCCTCGTATGAACACGCCTACGAATGCGACGTCGAGTGCGTCGAACACAGCGAGGCTGTCTTGGAGTCGGTGACTTTGGCCGCAGACCTCGACGGTCTCGCGAACGAGGTTCCCGACCCAAAGCGCCACGCCGGCAGCTTCGAGCCGCGGAAGACGTCAAGCTCATACCCCTCAACCCCGCTAATCCCAACGGGAAGGCGCTAAGCATCAGCGCCACCCTCGATCCGAAATAGGAAACCGTGCTCGTCGACTTTCTCCGCGCAAATGTCGACATCTTTGCGTGGAGTCCCTCGGATATGCCGGGCATACCCAGGGAAGTCACCGAGCACGCCTTAGAGATCTGGGTCGGATCCAAACCGGTGAAGAAACGCCTGCGCCGCTTCGACGAGGAGAAGCGCAGGATCATCGGCGAGGAGATCCGCAAGCTACTGGAAGCCAGATTCATCAAGGAAGTTCATCATCCTGAGTGGCTAGCTAATCCTGTGTTAGTTGGGAAAAAGAGTGGGAAGTGGAGGATGTGTGTAGACTATACTAGTTTGAATAAAGCATGTCCAAAAGTTCCCTTCCCTTTGCCACACATTGATCAAATCGTCGATTCCACTGCGGGATGCGAAACCCTTTCGTTCTTAGACGCGTATTCCAGTTACCATCAGATCAAAATGAAGGAGTCCGACCAGCTCGCGACTTCATTCATCACCCCATTCGGCATGTATTGCTACGTTACGATGCCCTTCGGTCTCCGGAACGCAGGGGCTACGTACCAGCGGTGCATGCAGCACGTTTTCAGGAAACACATTGGGTCGACCATCGAGGCTTATGTCGACGACATCGTTGTCAAAACAAAACGAGCCGACAATCTGGTCAGCGACCTCGACGTAGCGTTTAAATGCCTCCGGGCAAGAAACATCAAACTTAACCCAGAGAAATGCGTCTTCGGCGTCCCCCGAGGCATGCTTTTAGGGTTCATCGTGTCCAAACACGGCATCGAGGCTAACCCTGAAAAAATCTCTGCGATAACAAAGATGGGCCCCATCCGAGATCTGAAGGGCGTACAGAGGGTCACGGGTTGCCTCGCAGCACTCAGCCGTTTCATTTCACGCCTCAGTGAAAAGGCGCTCCCTCTGTACCGTCTCCTAAAGAAATCGCAGCATTTTTCATGGACCCTCGAGGCAGAGGAAGCTCTCACAAAACTCAAGGCCACGCTCTCTAACTCACCCATCCTCATCCCTCCGACCCCAGGGGAACCGCTCCTACTGTATGTCGCTGCGACGTCACAAGTAGTCAGTTCGGTCCTGGTTATCGAACGGGCCGAGGAGGCGCATACCTTGCTTGTCCAGAGGCCGGTCTACTTCATCAGCGAAGTGCTCTCGGAAACTAAGGTTCGATACCCACAAATTCAGAAACTGCTATACGCCGTCATCCTGACGCGATGCAAGCTCCGACACTACTTCGAGGGTCACCCGGTTACTGTGGTTTCTTCTTTCCCCTTGGGAGAGATAGCCCGGAACCGGGAAGCCTCGGGTAGGATTGCTAAGTGGGCGGTCGAACTCATGGGCGAGACCCTGTCCTACACACCGCGCAAGGCTATCAAGTCACAGGTATTAGCAGATTTTCTAGCTGAGTGGACCGACACCCAACTCCCTCCCACACAGCTCCAGGCCGAGCCCTGGACCATGTACTTCGATGGGTCGTTGATGAAAACAGGAGCAGGCGCGGACTTGCTCTTCATCTCACCCCTCGGGGTTCACATGCGCTACGTCATCCGGCTTCATTTTCCTGCGTCAAACAACGTCGCTGAGTACGAGGCACTCGTCACGGGGCTGAGAATTGCCATCGAGCTCGGGGTCCGACACCTTGATGTTCGAGGCGACTCCCAGCTCGTGATCGACCAGGTCATGAAGAGCTCGAGTTGCCGTGACCCCAAAATGGAAGCCTACTACCAGGAAGTACGGCGCCTCGAGGACAAGTTTCACGGCCTCGAGCTCAACCACATCGCACGCAGGTATAATGAGGCCGTCGATGAACTGGCGAAAATAGGGTCCAGTCGAACTACGGTTCCACCAGACGTTTTCACGAGAGACCTCCAGCGGCCATCCGTCGATCTTAGGCCGGACGGAGGGGTCGACGGGAGTGACGTCACTTGGCCCCCCACCTGAGGCGGAAGCCCCCACGACCGGGGCTGAAGCCATGCAGGTGGAAGGATCAACCCCGCCATCTGGCCTCGAGCTTGACTGGCGCGCTCCGTACCTCGACTACCTTATCCAAGGGGAAATCCCCTCGAATAAGACCGAGGCTCGACGGATCGCTCGCCGGGTCAAAACCTTTGTGATCATTGGCGACAGTAGGGAGCTGTACCGCCGCAGCCCTACTGGCATCCTCCAGCGCTGCATCACAAACGAGGAAGGCAGAAACCTGCTCAGCGACTTGCACTCGGGGGCTTGCGGTCACCACGCAGCGCCTCGAACCCTCGTCGGAAATGCTTTTCGACAAGGATTCTATTGGCCAACCGCGGTCTCCGACGCTGTCAAGCTAGTACGCTCCTGCAAGGGTTGTCAGTACTACGCGAGACAAATACATCTTCCGGCACACGCCCTGCAAACCATCCCCATCACATGGCCGTTTGCCGTTTGGGGGCTCGACCTTGTCGGACCACTGAAAAAGACAACTGGCGGCTTCACCCACTTGCTCGTCACGATTGACAAATTCTCCAAGTGGATCGAGGCCCGCCCCATCACCAGCATCAGGTCCGAGCAGGTTGTGCTCTTCTTCACCGACATTATCCATCGCTTTGGGGTCCCCAACTGTATCATCACGGACAACGGCACCCAGTTCACTGGACAAAAGTTTTTGGATTTCTGCGACTACCATCACATCCATGTGCTCTGGTCAGCCGTGGCTCACCCAAAAACAAATGGCCAAGTAGAACGTGCCAACGGCATGCTCCTACAAGGCCTGAAACCCAGAATCTTTGACAAACTAAACAAACATGGCAAGAGATAGGCCGCCGAGCTGCCCTCGGTCCTGTGGAGCCTAAGAACAAGGCCGAGTTGAGCCACGGGGTTCACTCCGTTCTTCTTAGTCTATGGGTCTGAGGCAATGCTCCCAACTGATATAGAATACGGATCCCCAAGGTTGAAGGCCTATAGCGAAAAAAATAACGACGCCACAAGACAGGACGCCCTCGACCAGCTCGAGGAAGCCCGGGATGTGGCTCTGTTGCATTCTGCCAGGTACCAGCAGGGTCTCCGACGCTACCACGACAGACACGTTCGCAAGCGTGACCTCAACGTCGGCGATTTGGTGCTGCGGCGGAACCAGAACACCAAGGGACGGCACAAGCTCACGCCACCATGGGAAGGACCGTACATCATCGCAGAAGTACTGAAGCCGGGCACCTACAAGCTATCCAATGAGAAGGGCGAAATCTTCACCAACGCTTGGAACATTGAACAATCTGGCTCACAGGCCTTCATCGTCAGCGGGCGGAACCACCTCGGGTTCAAAGAGCGAGGCCAGACGGCTCCTAGGCCCCTCCGCAGCTTCGATCAACTCCAGGCAGGCGTTCTCATTATCTTCGTCCGTCCGATCCGGGTCCATGATGAAGCCGTCGGCGACAAGCTCCATGTCGAACACAAACCCTGACCAGACGACGGCCAGCGCCCTCTTCACGCCATGGTGGAGGCTGTTCCGTATCTTCTCCCAGGCAAGGCAGCCCAGCGCCGCCATCCGACGAACGAAGGAGTTCCCTGGAGCGTCTTCTCCGATGTCGGCGTCGGGCTTGACCCCCAGGCCGTCACACACCATGGTGATCGCGCCCTCGAGCAGCTGGGTCCTCCAGGTCTCAGCTTCGAGGAGGCTCTGCAGGGAGTTGGCGGACGAATGGGCCTCCCGGTTCTCACTCTCCAGCTCTGGAACATGACAAGACTAGTTAATACCTAACACGATGCCTCGACGTCATAACTACAACAGTCACACTTACCCTCGATGTGAGTCGTCAAACCCACGACCTCGTCGTGGAGCCCCCCGCACGTCTGCTCGAGCCCCAGGAGGGCGCTGTCCTTGTCACGGACGGTCGCCTTCAGCGCCTCGATCTCCTGATGGGCGGTCTGGAGCGCTGCGTCCTTCTCTTGGACGGCCCCGTTCAGCGCCGTGATCTCGTCCTTCAGCGCGCTGTAACGGGCCGTGACCTTCCCGATTTGGACATTGAGGAGGTCGCGTTGACGGCTGACCTGGGAGACGTCCTCCTCGAGCTCCTTCACCCGTGCCGACAGGGGCTCGAGGTCCCTGCGAGCCTGGGCAGCCTCTTCCCAGGCTTTGTCCACCTCGGTGCGCATCACAGCTTCGGCCTCCCAAGCTTGTATCGCCTCCTCCTTTACCGTCGAGTAGGCGGTACGCAGCTCCGCCATCTCAGCGGTCCGATCAGAAAGCCTTTTCTGGGCCTCCTCGACCAAGGCCCGTTGCTGGGACAGCGCCGCCCACACGCCGCTCTCATCCCGGATGAAGAGCGACTTGCGGCGGGAGTACTCCTTCAGCTCCTGGCCACGATTCAAAAGAAACCAAAAAAGATAAAGAAACCAAGGAAGAAAGACACTAAGAGCCACGAAAAAAGCTAACGGATCAATCGTACCTCGGTGGCATCCCGTATACCCCGCGAGACGGCGTCGGACGCCACATTGAGTAGCCGATCGAGGTGCCGGCGGACGCCCTCGAGGTACTGCCAGCGGTGCACTTCATCCCTGTCATTCAGGGTGAAGATGGGCTCGGCGTCGGGGTTGAAAGCCTAAGTTTGGTTTTGGTAATTAATGACACCAAGTTGCTAATGCTATTGTATCAAGTGTGATTAAGCTAGGCATAAGCAACATGTGATGGAGGTGAAAATGGCATGGAGAGATGGCCACAAGACCACATGATTTGGTGCATGAAATGATGAGCAAGATCATGGTGGAGACGCACATAATATGATAGACGTGATGATCAAGTGGAAGAGAAGGATCTAAGAGCGCAAGGCAAAGGTATAACCATAGGGTTTTCTTTTTGCCGGTCTAAGATGAGTAGAGAAGTGATTGACCGGATTTAGGATACATAGCCGACTATCAAGAGGGGCAATCACGGTTAGCTCGGGAATCAAGTGCCACTAGATCAATGTCTTGAGCATATGCATTTAGGATCTAGTAAAGAGCTAACATAACGCCTTGGAAAATGTTTGTGAAATGCTAACACACATGCACATTGTGGTGTACACTTGGTGGTGTTAGCACATTTGCGAAGGCGGTGGTGTTTAAGCGGTAGAGAGGGGTTTGGGTTCCTCTCTCCCTCCCGCCGAGCTTGCGAGGCGGGATTCGGTGCTTTTTGGAGAAGTGAAACGCCTATTTTCTATTGCGCCGAAAGTCAGAAAAGAAACGGAGGCGAAAGGCGGTCACTGCGGTGACCGGACGATGCACCGGAGGCTGCACCGGACGCGGGGCGCGTCCGGTCAGTTCAACGCGGCGCGGGGGCTAGGGTTTGTGACCGGACGCGGGTCTGGCCTGACCAGCGCATCCGGTCAGTTCTACTGAGCGTAAAAGTTAAGCGCGCGACCGGTGCCTCATGGAACCGGAGCGTCCGGTCAAGTGTCCAGAGAAGCAGAGCGCAGCGGAAGTGACGTTCGGACGCGCGGCGCGTCCGGTCACGAGCGACCGGACGCGTCCGGTCGCAGCGGGAGCTTACTGGAACGCGACCGGACGCTGGCACTGTCGCGTCCGGTCATTCGCAGGAGCGCGTCCGGTCAGGGCAACGACTAGTTCTGACGCGCACTGTGCTCGCTTGTCGTGTAGTGACCGGACGCGTCCGGTCACCCTGACCGGAGCGTCCGGTCAACACGAGTTTCACTGCGTCGTCAGTAACGGCTAGCTGCGTACCCCTTCGTTATAAATAGAGGATGTCCGGGGTTTGAGGGTATCTCTTGCACATTTTGAGACCTAGAGACATCCTTTGAGCTAGAGAACAACCCCTCCTCTCATCTCTTTGCATAGTTGCACATCTTGAGTGAGATTGAGTGAGATTCAAGTGCATTGCTTGAGAGTTGCATTCTAGAGGCACTTGATCTTCGAGTTGCTGCGGATTTCTTGTTACTCTTCCGTGTTTCCCGATACGGTAGACGGCTTGGAGCAGCGGAGGTGATTGAGCTCGCAATTGGAGATTGTTGGAGCCCTTACCAAGTGTTGTAAGGGGTTCTTGATCCTTCCCCGCGGGAGTTCGCAAATTGGATACTCTAGTGAAGCTCGTGGCTTGGAGGATCCCCATCTTGTGTGCGGTTGTGCGGCGCCCGCCGAGGGCTTGACTCTTGATAGTCGATTAGCTCGCGAACCGACAAGTGGGTGCAACGCCACAACGAGGAGTAGCTTGCCGGGAAGCAAGTGAACCTCGGTAAAAAATATTGTGTCATCTCTTTGCCGAGGATTTCTCTTGTGGTTGATCATTGTGATTGATTCTTCGATTGCATTACTTCTCTACATCGTTGGTATAAGAATCAAGTCACTTGCTCTTTACTTTCTTGTATTAGTCCTAGTGTAGCTTTTATCACATAGGAGTAAGTAGCTTAGTGACTTAGTCTTGTTGGTGTGTATTAGAGATCATAGCCTTGCTTCACTAGAATTGTATAGGTGGCTTGCATAGTATAGTTGAGCTAGTGCTAGAATTAGCTTAGCCATCTTTTATACTAACGTGGTTGTTTAGTGAAGCTTGTAGAATTTTAAATAGGCTATTCACCCCCCCTCTAGCCATTTGGACCTTACAGGGGTTCGCAGCGTCCCTGAACTGAAGGGACGGCCCTCCCCACCTCGGGATCTCCTCCTCGGCCCACGCTATCGCCAGCGCGGCGATGTCGGGCCACGACAACGACGACGCGGCCGGGGCGTCTCCCGGTCCCGCCGAAGGGCCGGCCTCGACCGCGGCGCCCGCGGCCCCAGCGGCCGTCGAGGCACCGGCCTGATCCGTGGCCTCGCCCCCCTCGACCCCCATCGTTTGTTTCCCCTTGTCCAGGGGGGTGTCATCGAGAGTAAGGACCACGGGCGCCTGCCCTTCTACGATGGACGGCCCCTCGATCGACGGCGCTCCCGGAGCCGGCGCCTCAACCTCTGGCGCCCCTTCTTCTGGAGCCCCGGTAGGGAGCTCGACGCCCTCGCTCTCCACCACACCCACCGGCCGCGCCGGCAGGTCTTGTTGCAGCTGCGGCCCCCTCGCCGGTGCCACCTCTTGTCCCGGTGCCGACGCAACCTCCATGGTCACGTCGGCACCCGCCCTTTCCGCGCCGCTGACGGACGCTTCACCCATCGTGGCCTCGACGGTGACCTCGGCCATGGGCAACGGCCTAGGCTCCGCCTCGACCGCACCAGGCGCCACTACCTTCGCCGGGTCGGACCTCGCCGCGGCGGAGTCAGGGCCAGCGACCGCCGCAGCGCTTGCAGCCTCCTGCTGCTGTCGCAGGCGCCCCTTCGCGGCCTCGACCTCACGGACCCAGGCCACGTCCTGCTCCGCCGTCCGGTTGAGGACAACGGCACTGGCCCGTAGAGACTTCACAAGGGTAGGCCCCATAAGCTCCGCCTTTCGCTTCAGCCTGTGAAGTAAAAAGCAAGGTCAGCCGACGGATCCGGAAAGAGATGAATCCCCTAAGCACGAATACTCACCCGGAGATCGGCACCAAAGAACTCGACCCCGCGCGGTCCGAACATTCCGAGGCGGCGGACGGCGGCCTCGCGGCGGCCCCACCCGCAGACCGGGCGCTCCACGGGGCCCTCGCCGCCGCGCCGCTGTGCGCTTTCTGCGCTTTCGAGGCCAGCTGGCCTCGGGTTCTTACGCCCGACGATGGCGCCGCCGCCGACGATGTCGGCGCCACCGTCTCGGCCCCCGCCCGAGCTTGCGGGGCCTGGGCTGAGGCAGGCACCCCCGTCGACCCCACTTGCCGGGTCCGGGGCAAGGCGGCCCCTCCCGCCGAGGGGCCCGCCTCCTTCTTTTCCTTCTTCTTCTTCTTTTCCTCTTCCTCCTCGTCCTCCTCGACCTCCTCGACCACGACGACGGAGGAGGAGGATCCCCCGATGGGCTCCAGCAGGGGGCGGATATCGGGGAGGTCCCCCAGCCCGGTCGCAGCATCATACCGCGACAGGGCGTCGTCGTCCTCGCCGCTGTTGTCGTCGTCCTCCCCCGAGATTGTCTCGGAAGGCGACGGCGCCAGAGGAACTCCATCGAGGGCTTGCTGGCGCCGGAGCTTCTTCCGCGCCTCCGCCTCCCTGGCCTTGCGGGCCGCCCGCTTCTTGGTCGACTCCTTGACCTGTTTTTGCTTCGAGGCATGCAGCCGTCGAGCCTCACGGGCGGGCTAGTCCTCCGGCACCGGCGGCCGCGTCTCCCGCAGCGCCGACAAGTCCTGCATGCCGGCATCGACCAGGTTAAGGGGATCCAAGAAACGAATAAAACCAAAACAAGCGTATCAACTCAAAGTACTTACCACGGGCTCGAACCCCTCAGTGGGCCTCATGGGGACCCGGTCGACTTCCTCCGTCTTGAAAGTCCCGACCATCCGACGAGCTCGACGGAGCACCTCCTCGAGAGTGAGGGACTCGTGGGACATCCGGCTCCCCTCAAGAGGCGCCTCCGGAGTCATCTGGTCGAGACGCAGGCGACGCTGGCACAGCGGCATTACTCGGCGGCGGTGGAACGCCGTTGCCACCGCCGCTGCCGTCAAGCCTCGAAGGCGAAGCTGCTGCAGCGCCGCCAGCAGCGGGTCCAGGCGCGGCTTCTCGACCTCCGGCACTCCGTACGTCCAGCGGTCCTCCCGGGCAGTCAGCACACGGCCAGTGTACTTCGGCAGCTGGTTCTCGTCGTTGCGGAGGTAGAACCACCCCTCGTGCCACCCGCTGTTCGAGGAGATGAGGCGAGCCGGGATGTACTGATCCGCCCGGTTCGACCTCAGCTGCAAGACGCAGCTCCCTACTCGCGCCGCGCTCAGGACTCCCTTCTCCCCCGCTCTCTTGGCGAAGAGTTCACCCTTGAAGAGGTGAAGCCACAGGTTCCACTGCGGCTCCACCCCGAGGTAGCCCTCACAGACCGCCGCAAAGATGGCGGCCTGCGCGACGGCATTGGGGGCAAGGTGATGGAGCTCCACCCGGTAGTAGTGGAGGAGCGCGTGCATGAAGACAGATGCGGGAACGCCGAACCCCCGCTCGTGGAAGCAGACGAAGCTCACCACGTACCCTTCTGCGGGCGCCGGCTCCTGGTGGGCTGGCGGCGGCGCGATCCACTCCGGCCGCGACTGGCTTGTCCTCGGCCGTAGCAGCCCATCTTCGACCAACTCTTCCAACTTCCTCTCCATCACCGAGGAAGCGGCCCAGTCGTCGGCGGGGAGGATTTGACTCTTTCTGGCCATCGACGCTGTCGGGAAGGGGGTGAGCAAAGGGGGAGGCGGCGGTGGCGGCGGTGGTGTAGGCGGAAAGCGCAAGAGGGCAAGGGTTTTCTTGAGGCTAAGGGATGGCAAGAGCGCAAAGAACCGGTGGGGAACGCAGACCCCTGGGTCTCGCCTTTATATGCCGGGAAGAAGTCCAACGGCCGCGCGAAAAGGTAGGAACAATTTATACGCTCACCTAACCGTCCCCCACGTCTTACAGGAGCCGGGCACGTGGCCGTCCCCCACGCCGTAACCGAACGCCACATCGCCCACTACCGCGCCGATCTCGCCCTAAAAAGGCGCGCCTGGCTAACGGGCGGGGCGAGATCCATGGACGGATATTCCCAGATACCTATAACGGGAGCCCACTATAAGTCTCGAGGGGACGGAAGCTGGCCCTCGACCTGGGTTCGACAGCTGCCCTCGAGCGACAGAGCGAGGGACGACCAGGGATGCGCCCGTACATGGCCAGGGCTCGAGCCACGCTCTCGAGGCACCCCAAGACGTATTCGAGGCCAAAGGATGAGGTCGAAGTAGGAATCCCCTCGGGGGAGGCATCGAGCCCTCGGATCCTGTCGCAGGGAACCGACATCCACGCGACCACTCCTTGGCATCTTTGAAGAGCGCCTCCGGGCCACGAGCCGACTCCTAACGACTGGAGCACGGACTCTCACTCGAATATCCCCGCTAGCAGCTCACCGGAGATCGTCGGGACTCGCCCAAACGGGGTAGTACGACGTTCCCCACCCCTCCTCCTCCTCTCTGTAGGAGGAGCGTGAGGGCCGCACAATAAAAGACGGCAGGGACTCCGATCGACCTCGTGCGCGCGAGGCTCGGGGGCTCGATCGCATCAACTATTCCCTGATAAAACATGAAAAAGACCTCGGAGGAGTCTTCTCAATACTCCACCAAGGCCTCCGGGGCTATACCCGGCGGGTGCGCTCGCGCGCCCCCACCGGAGAAGTCCCGAGAGCGCTCGGACGCCCCCACTGGAAAAGTCAACGGCGCTACGACTCCAGTTCATCGGCAAAAAAGCCTCTAGGAGAGTGATCATACACTCACCTAAAGGCTCGGGGGCTACTGTCGGTACCAATAGAATAGGGTACCCACGTTTAACGATAATAAAGCAACCTAGCCACGACAAAACACCGCCCACTTCAAAACGCACGACAAGTCCGCTCCGTACGAGACCGGCTCGACGGAATGCCTCGACCGCATCTCATCTCCGACTCGTATGAGGCCCCCTCGACGGGAGACCTCGACCGCGCCCCGCGCGACAGGACGCCTCGACCGCACTCCGACTCGCGTGAGCCCTCGTCGAGGCACTCGACCCCCTTTTCTTCACCTACCCCAGGACAAAAGCCTTAGCATTTAATGCCGTTACCTACTACCACCTACCGGCATGGCTGCGAGCATGGTCGACGTGGGAACAATACCAGTATCAGTCGTCACTGTTTTACCGCCCATACCGTCACTGTTTTACCGCCCATACCGTGATGGGAGATGAAAACCGTCACTGTGCCCACCTTACCCCGCACTGTATGTTACTAGTTACCCTCGAGGAAGGATACGACAAAGTCCGTACACCGCGATCCCAGGGATTCGGACTTATCCATTCGCCCTCGATCCGGCCTCGACCCGGCCTCGACGCCTCACACGGCTCAACGGGAAGGGAGAACGGCATGGCACGGCGCTCCGGGTCATTTCAGCGTCTCGTCATCATGGTGTCCAGGGATGGCCTTCTATTCCTAGGGCACGTCGCTACAGTCACCTCAACAAGGATCGACAAAACATCATCTCAAGGCTCCCCGTCGTCCTGGCCTCCTCGCGCCCTATAAAAGGGCAGGCTGGGGGACGACAGAGGGAGAGGAAAAACGGACAACAAAGCCATACGCAGCATAGCGATCAACATCTCAAGCAATCACCTTGTATTTTCTTTTTCTCCTCTTTGAGACCTGGGCTCGTCGCCCTCTCTCGCAAGCTTGTAACCCCTACGCAAGCACTTCGGTGCAAGGAAATACAAACCTCTCCCCCCGCTGGACGTAGGGCCTTCTCTCGCCCGAACCAGGATAAATTCTCGTGTGTTCTCCTTGCATCACCATCCAGGAAAGGGACACGTAGCACTTACTCGTCGGTTTAGGACCTCCTCGGGTCCGAACACCGACACGATGTCTCATGATGACTGATGACTGAACTTGTGTCCCTTGCCCCAGTCCTTTTGTTTGACATTGCTACTACCTTGTGAACCGTGACTAGAGATGTGCAACACTGATAAACTTAATATAGATGTTTTTTGGACACCAGGGTTTAGTAGATTTCTTACAGATGCAGTCCAGTTGCATCTTTTTTGGTACTCATTCATGTTTCTTCTTAGTTGGCATTTAGAGAAAGCGAATTACGAGTGTTTAGAGGGTACTAGAGACGCTATAGTGTGAAGTACCGTTACTCAGTATATGGAAGGAACTACCTAAGAAGTTACTTCAGCTTCCTTTTCTTGGCAGAAATTACTGGTAACTAGGTGTCATACTAAAGTTAGATATTCTCTCCATCTTTTTATTTCAAAAAGAAAAACCATGGATACTTGAAAGAGAGGGGGAGGGGACATCTATAGTCTCAGCTATATAGTTTCTACTTTGATGCAAATTAGAACGATTTTAACTGGACAGTCCTTTTTCTGTGGATGAAACCATATTTTTGCACTTATATTATCTCTTTTAATAGTGGCTAGTGGACTTAACTGCTTAGTTTTCCCTCTCTGTAACTGAATGTCGACGCCACTTCAACATGCTACTCTATAGGAGGCCAAAAAGACCATGCCAGTTGCAGGGAAGATTAATGTCACTCCACTGGAGGAGAAAACAAGTGAAGAAGAACCTGCAGTCTACGCCACTATATGATGATGGTGAGATGGCTTGAAAGAAGCAAATTATAAATTGGATGTTTGCTCATGATTTGGCAACCTCATTTATATTTTTGATTTGTAGGAAGCAAAAAATGCGTTCTAGTCCCTGCTCGAGTCAGTAAATGTTTGAGTCTCATTGGACATGGGATCAGGTATGGAACTCGTCTCTACTTAACATCAACCGATGAAATGTGTAACACTGTTATAACATTTTCACACTATGAGAGTCATTATAAATGACAAAAGATATGGTGCTTTGAAAACTCAGGGCCTGTTTAGTTCCCAAAATTTTTCAAGATTTCCCGTCACATCGAATCTTTAGACGCATGCATAAAGCATTAAATATAGATAAAAAAATAAAACTAATTACACAATTTAGACGAAATTCACGAGACAAATCTTTTAAGTCTAATTAGACCATGATTGAACACTAATTGTCAAATAACAACGAAAGTGCTACAATACCATTTTCTAAAGAATTTCGCAAACTAAATTAGGCCTGAGGTTAGGAAGTATTAGCTAAGGCTGCGTTTAGTTGGCAAAATTTTTGACGAAATGTAACTGTAGCAGTTTCGTTGTTATTTGGCAATTAGTGTCCAATCATGGTCTAATTAGGCTTAAAAGATTTGTCTCGTCCATTTCGTCTAAACTGTGTAATTAGTTTTATTTTTTATCTATATTTAATGCTTCATGCATGCGTCCAAAGATTCGATGTGACGGGGAATTTGAAAAATTTGGCAAAATTTTTGGCATCTAAACGGTACCTAACATCCTCTTTCTGTACCTGCAGTTAGGAAGTAGCTTTTGCTTTGCCCTTGTTTAGTTCCCAACTTCTCCCCCAAAATTCCACTATGCAAAAAGAAGATTCTCCGTCACATCAAAATGTCGGCACATATATGAAGTACTAAATGTAGATGAAATTAAAAACTAATTATACAGTTTTGTTGTACTTTGCGAGCCGAATATTTTGAGCCTAATTAGTCAAAGTTTGGACAATTTTTACCAAATAAAAACAAAAGTTGCTACAGTGCGATTTGACATTCACTATTCCGAGCTGGGCCTCCCAACTCGGGATCTAAACACGGGCTTTACCTAGGAGGATGTGTCACTGAGGGGGTGTTTGCTTTACGGCCACAGCCTGCTTGCCTCATGTTCGGCTCGCCACTGGCACATGGCAGCTGTTTGGTTCAGAGCTTGAACGTGGCCGCCACAGCATTTCCCCGTTATAAAATACGCCACAGCTGCGGCACCGATTTCGACCGCCACGGCTTAGGCGCCGCCACACTCGCCACGGAATCTTTGGCTGTGAACCAAACGTCCCCTGAGTTCTTTCTTTGCCACAAGTCCACAACGCACACAGCATCGAGTGCTTCTGCACTGTCAGACGAGGCCTCCGCTGCTCCTGCAAGCTACCTGACACGCTGGGGATTTGGACACTGGATGCTGAGATGGAGGCTATGGCTACTGGCAGCGTGTAGCGTTGGGCACACCCTAAGCTCCAAGCAATTACTCTAGCCATTTTTACGTTAGAGCAGACGATCGGCGTATCGATCAACAGCTCAGCAGACTGGATGACGGATGACATGGAAGAGAAAGAAGAATAGACAAGCGAGCTTGGCGCTGCATGCATCGACCGGCGCATCACATATGCCAATGTAGCTCAGTAGCTTTTGCATGCAATGGCCCCAATATACAATGAGATGACACAAGGTGATAGGAGGAGATAAAATTACAGAAAAGAAAGTAAGGACCCTGAGAGAATAAAAAAGCATATAAAAGAAGGGATGAGCGAGTTAAAGCCTTTTATTGTACAGCTTGGCTACACATTGCTTTTCTGTCTTGTCTAATAGCCAAGACCTTCTCAATCATTAACCATGCTCTTAGAAGGCTTCAACTCTCGGTATATGTGCACCTTTATGTACTTTTTGTTTATCTCACACCTTTATGTACTTGCTTACTGCACTTCATTCCCAAATTATAGAACGTACAGTAATTAACATGCATGGATCCTGATCCTCGACCATATCTGCCGACAAAAAAAAAGAGAATGTAGTCCTATCATATTGTAGTACATGATCGATCGAATACAGTAACATTTCTTCGACGTACGTACTTGTCCAAACAGTAACCATACATATTGTAGTACACGATCCTTGTGCTTGAGCAGCTTTAACCGGCCAGCAGTCGCCAATTAAACCTGCCTAATTACACGCCATTGCCTGGCCAAGCAGGAGCAGGAGGTGCAAATTATCTGTGATGTGCATGTGCAGAGAAAGGCCCAGCTCGCTGGGTGTATCCAAATCCAAGGGTCGGCATGCAGTGCAGTCTGCAGAGCGGTACAAAATAAACGTCAAAACCCAGCGCGCTCACGCACTGGTGCCTCCCTGCGTCGAAGCAGAGCTGCCGGCCGGCCAAAGGATGGTGCCATGTGGACCGCGTCACGGGTAACTAGACAGCCGAATCAAAAGCACACCACATGGTACGTGCATGTTCTCGCCGGGAGCATGGCGTAGTGGTTCCTAATTCCGTCCTCCCCGTCATGTGGTGCGTACTAGCACTAATAAGCTAGTACAGTGATCAGCAAGTTGGCGAGCAATGCACGTAACATAATGCGATTGAGACGGCCCCTGCATATGCACGAGGAGCCCGATACCCAGGTGCAGCTTTTGCCTTGCATGCATTGGTGACGGCGTCGACCCGACGAGATGGATCGGGCCAGCAGTCCCGCCGGCCGGCCGGCGACCAGGCAGCAGGCGCAGGACGTACGTTGGAGATTCTCTCCAAGTGGCTGAGCTGCCACGCACGTACGCACCCGCAGCAAGCTGATGGCCGGCCGTGCACCGCTAATAATGCGCGCAGGTGCGGCGCGCGTCGCGACACCGCGCGGCCCTGCGCTGCGCGGCGCGCCCGCCGGCCGGGCCGGGCCGCCGCGCATGGGAAGGGGCGCCCCGATGGCGTGGGCGTGGCAGCCCGGACACCGGAGCAGAGCAGGCGCGGTGCCGTACGCGCCGGCCGTCGGTCGATGGAGACGCTTGCAGTTGCAGAGGCAGCCGTAGGGCTCCCTCCCTAGTCCCTACACCCTACTGTGTGCTCGCTCAGCCGCTCGTGTGCCATGCACGGCGCACCGGCACCGCTCGCGCCCGGTCCCCACCTCACCCGAGCTGCCACCAGTGTGCGTATGGCCCGGCCGGCGCCCTGGGGCGCACGTACGTTCCGGCAGTGTAAAGGGTACTAGGGCCTTGTTTAGATTGAAGAAAATTTCAACCCGATCAATAGTACCACTTTCGTCTTATTTGGCAAATATTGTCCAATCATGGACCAACTATGCTCAAAAGATGCATCTCGTGATTTTCAACTAAACTGTGTAATTAGTTATTTTTTTACCTACATTTAATACTCCATGTAAGCGGCTAAAAATTGATGTGATGGAGAGAGAGTGAAAAAACTTGGAATTTTGAGGGAAACTAAACAAGGCCTAGTTAGTACTACTGGCACGAGGCAGGCAGGTCCTACAACGCTTGGCCCCGTCTTCTTTGTTTTTTTAGTCCTTTTTACGAAAGATTATTTTAAAAACGTTCCTGATCGAAAGATTTTAGAAAAAGAAAAAGTCTACTTAGCCCCCTGAACTATCAGCTAGTGTCTAACCTACACTTCCAACTATAAAACCGTATGTTTTACACCCTGAACTTTTCAAAACCGTTCAAATTACACCCTGAAGTGGTTTTGACAGCGGTTTGCTACAATAACCATGGTTTTGCTACAGTAACGATGGTTTTGACTTTTCTATTTATTTTCGCTGAATTTTTGAAAGATCATAGTAAATCACAGAAAAATCATAAAATAGAAAATCTAATTTTGTTAGACTCCACATGAGTAAATCTACACAATGAACATATAATATAATATGCTTTAGTATAAATTTTTTAATTACAGACAAAATTTGATTTTCTAACTAATTTAAAGCTACATAAAAAATTTGTATGAAATTTATAACTAAATAAACCTAAACATAAACCTAAATAAATCTATAACTAAGTTATATATGATCCAATGAGTATGAAATTTTTATTATAGTTCAAGCATATAATAATAACCTCATCATAAAAATTTCACCACAATTGGACCATAGAAGCTGTAGCTATGAATTATTCCAATTAATTACAGATAAAATTTGATTTTCTAACTAATTTAAAGCTACAGAAAAAATTTGTACTAAAACATACTATATTATATGTTCATTGTGTAGATTTACTCATGTGGAGTCCAACAAAATTAGATTTTCTATTTTATGATTTTTCTGTGATTTACTATGATTTTTCAAAGATTCAGCGAAAATAAATAGGAAAAGAAAAAGTCACAACCGCCGTTCAAAACCGCTCCGGGGTGTAATTTGAACGGTTTTGAAAAGTTCAGGGTGTAAAACAGACGGTTTTATAGTTAGGGTGTATGTTAAACAGTAGCTGATAGTTCATGAGGTTAAGTAGACTTTTTCCTTTTAGAAAATGGACGTAGGACTTAGCGTCATCCACGCTGATGCTATGGTAACACATCTTGACGCTGTTAGCGATGGCGCCAAACCCTCATGCCACTTAGTCAACGACGCCGAGCTGGCGATGACGTGGTAGCCACCTTGGCGCCGTCGTTATTGGCGAGCGCCAAGCTTGACGTCATAGATCTTGGCGTCAAGCTGTTACCATGTATACCTTGACGTTTAAAATAAAACAAGTACAATTGTTCCCGGGCATAAGACACAACTTCTAAGTAGTCCAGCTGGTTAGGACGCCCTACGTCTTAGCTCCGGCGCCTGGGTTTGAACCCCATTGCGGCATATTTTTTTTTGCTATATTTTAAGAAGCAATAGAATAAGTAAGGTCGTTCAGAAAGATGCAGAAACACCATTGCGGTCTAGCTGGTTAGGGGGTGCGCACCTGCAGCTTTTTTTTTGCTACATTTTTCTAAGAAATAGAACAATAAAATTTATTTCGCAAATTATGCTATGACATCGATAAATGGCATCGATTTTTTTATCAGTAGTTAATCTTTTTTTTCCTCCCATTACACTGCAACTGTGCACTGCCTTTTTTTTTACAAGTTCAGCGTAGTATCAATTGTACTGTTGTTTCGATTGCATCCCAGTTTAGATTATTTTTTCTAGTGCTTATTAAAATGTAACAAAAAATAATGCAGTGCTGGGGTTTGAACGAAGGCCTTTTAGCTAAGAAGCATAACCATTTGGACTCCACTAAAGTTGTGTTATGTATCTTGGAACAATTTTATTTATTCATTTTAAACTCCAAGATATATATGATAATAGCTAGACGCCAAGATCTATGGCGCCAGGCTTGGCGCCAATGACGACGGCGCTAAGGTGGTTGCCACGTCACTGCCAGCTCGGCGTTATCGGCCAAGTGGTATGGGGGTTTGGCGCCAACGTCAACGGCGTCAAGCTGTATTACCTTGGCACTGGCGTGGATGGCGCCAAGCCTTGATCCATTTTCTAAAAATTTTCCGCTAGAGACGTATTTGAGAGAATCTTAAAAAAAAGGCTAAAAAACAAATAAGACTGACAACGATGGTGTGCGCTGTGACGGTAGCATCACCATCACCGGAGAATCTACCAATAAGGTTCAACTTTATTATACGAGAAGAATTTGCTCAGATCCTTACGGAGTTTTAGTGCGTAAAGCTATTCTAATTCTCTATGAAATCTGATTTTGTAAGAGAAGTGATTCTATGGCTAAAAGTGATTTTCTTTGATTATTTAGCGTAAAATTTTAAAATCACGATGAAGAACCACTTTCAAGAATCAGGAGAAGCTACTTTTTTTTAACTCTCAGTCTTTTAATTCATTTCAGAGAACCACTTCACGAAATCAGCAAAAAAATCACTTCTCTCCGAAAAATTATTTGACAGAGCTCCTGTTGGATTCAACAGACAATCAGCTCTGGGAGTTCTGCCAAACAGGGGCTTAT
This sequence comes from Saccharum spontaneum, assembly GCA_022457205.1. Classification (NCBI taxonomy): domain Eukaryota; kingdom Viridiplantae; phylum Streptophyta; class Magnoliopsida; order Poales; family Poaceae; genus Saccharum; species Saccharum spontaneum. Next base: position 45,941,791 of record CM039599.1, read on the forward strand.
TGAATGGATCCCAATTCACCCCTTAGTTGACAGGGATTCTACCTTTTTAAATAATGGAAAATAGTCCATACACACCCAATGTTTAAACTTATTACAAGTTCTAATAAACTAGAGACTAAGAGGGTACACAAAAGACCATTCATTATATGCAAAAAAAAACTATATGACACTTATTTCAAGTAATTTGCACGCCTCGCAAATCTGATCTTTGCAATCATTCGAGCGATGTAATTGAGCCCAGAGCCGAAGCTAGTGTATCCCCCTAAATGTTTTTAGGTGACCATTGTCAAAAACGATTTTATTCCTTGTGGTCAAATTGCCCAACAAAGAGATGCATCACCAGCCAATATAGGTAATTATGTTTGTTGCCTCCCATTTTAGACCAACTATGGAACAAATGTAAACAACTTGCTTGCCACAGAAAATGGACATAATGACACTCAAAGGATAAATATTCCCCATTTTCAAGTTCTCCATCTGATTCCGATGTTCTTAACGTGTTTATTACAAACTTGCACTCCCTCAATTTCAAAATATAAAGGGTTTTGGTTTTATCCTAAGTTAAGTTCTTCGAATTTGACTAAGTCTATAAAAAAGTAATAACATTTACAATATCAAAACAGTTCCATTAATTTCATCATTGAATATATTTTTATAGCACATTTGTTTAATGTTAGAAATATTGTTGCAATTTACTTAAATGTGCCCAAACTAACACCGAACAAATCTAAAACAGAGCAAGGGATGAGTGGCCTAATGAGTAAGCAAACATCTTTTATTTGTTTTGAGCAACGAGTAAGCAAACACCTTACCAGGCCTAAATTAGAGCAACCAACTTCACAGACCCAGCCCAACAACCGTTTCCATGGCGCGGAGAAGTAACGGAGAGGCCTTTTGGGCCCTGACGAAAGGACTGAAGGAGGCCAGCTAGAAGCCGGCGGGCAGCACCGCAGCAGGATAGGCTGCCGATTTCATCGTCTCCCTCGGCAAAGCTTCAGCTTCCCTTTCGCCGAACCCAACGGCAGCCATGGCCGCTCCCTCCGCCGCCCTTTCTGTCTCTGGTGAGTGCCCCCAGTCTCAGCAGCTCATATCTTGCTCAGATTGCATACGCGTGGAGGCATATTTGGTCATCTCCACTGCCCACAGTCAAGGAATCACTAAATCGCTCTCTGCTAAGGATCTAGTGGTTCAAGTAGCTATCTTGCTAGTTCTGTGTTGTATTTTATCGGCAGTCCTCACTGGTGAGGAACAGATGCACAGCGAAAAAGTATTGTGAAGGGGGGAGGGAGTCAGGGAGGGAAAGGGGTGGGGGGATTTTTTTTTTTTCGTGGTCTGTTAAGAAATTAAGTGCAATTGATTGAAGCGTGTGCTCCTCGGGCCTGTTTGGATACAAGGCTAATTGCTAGCTAGCTAAAAGTTAGCCAAAAATAGCTCTAGTGTATCCAAATAGGAGGGCTAATAAGTGGACTATTTTTTTAGTCAAGTATTTTACTAGTTGTTAGCCAACCTAATTTGAGCTAATTTTTAGCCCCAACTAGTATTTACTAGCCATGTGTATCCAAACAGGCCCTAAAGTGCCAAAATATGTTATATATAGAAGGTTAGCGAATCGCTATTTGTTTTTGGGGAACTTTCCAGAAAACTACCAGTGTAAGTAATATGAAGTGATAATTTGACCCATTCTGAATGAAATAATTCAAGATGTTGTGTTTGTTTGCTTAGCGACAAAGGTGGAGCTTGTTGCTAGATATTGGTTTGTGAGTTGTATTGAATCCGTGGTGCATTTGTTGCATGCTCCTATTGTCTTTAACTTTTCATTCCTTTTGTTGTGTTTTGTCCAAGGTACGGTGCATACAAATACATTCGTCTGCAGGAACAACAAGCTAAAGTCAAACAGAAATCGTTTACATCTTGCAGTTCCTTCAAGTTCTGAGAGTACAAATTATTGTAGAAAGTTAACCATCTGCAGAGCACAGAGGTTGTGTTTTTAATCCATGGCATTTTTCTCTTCATATATGCTTGTAGACAGAATGTAGGCATAGGCACAGAGGCGACAGAGTTACCCTTAATTTCCGTCTTTAGATACAACACTTTGTGTTACAGTGTTACAGAGTGATGCACAAGAGTTCCCAATCCAGTTATCTTTTTTTAGCTGGAATTAAGTGTGGTCTTTTTAGAATTGATGGCTTTAAGTGTTCATTTCCATCTACTCGCACAACAATCGAACATTATTTGATCTGGCAAGAGTGCACAGTGCCCAGTTCAGTTGTCTTTTAAGCTGAAACTACATGTGAGCTGATTTCAAGTGTGACTATCAATGCTCAATTTTTACTCTAGTCACATTTCAATTGAACGCCAACTAGCAATTGAAGTTTCATTCTAATTCAATGTTTTAAAAAACGCTAGACGCTAGGCGTGCGCTAGCCTAAGGTTTAGAGTTTAGGAAGTTTAAACGTAGATTAAACCTGATTAAACGTTTTTGGTTTTTTTATTTTTGTGATGCTGAGAGCAAAATCAGTACTAATAACATAACTAGAAGTAATAACAGTGATCATACCTCTTGCTGGGAACAAGATTAGTAGTAAGTACTAAGTAATAACACCTGGATGTGCTGGCTCGATCCCCCTCCAGGCTGTGCGATTTCTCGAGCAAGGGCTCTGCTCGCTACCAGCAGCAAGAGTGGCGGCAGGTCACGGCCTCGCGTGCGTGAGGAAAGGAAAGGAGTAATTTCCATACCTATCTGATCCCTCCCGCCCGCTCTGTTTCTGCGTGCAGCCCGCCCACAGCCTGCGCCTTTTTCCCGCGCGAGCGTGCCCTCTCCCGCTCGCGTTCTCCACGCGCGCGCGGCCGCCGCCCACCCGACCAGCGACGCCTAGCGCCGATTTTTCACGCGTCCGCGCCGCCTACACGCCGCCTAGCGCGTAGACGCAGCATCTTGGCACGCCCAAAGTTTAATTGGGCGCCTAGGCCCTAAACGAGACGTTGGGCCTCCGTTTAGGGTTTAATCGAGATTAAACGAAGTTTAATTGCGTTTTTTAAAACATTGTTCTAATTGAACAGTTCATGTCAGGCTAAAATGTAAGCAATCTTGAATATAGCTAGCTTGGATCCTGGTATAACATTAGAACATCTTGAATTGGTTCAACATTCACTTTCAACTAGGTCTGATTAATTACTTTATAACATTTTGGCAGAAGTATTGAAAGCATCTTCCTGTATGACCTTTTCCCTCCTTTTCACTTTGTCTTTAGATCAGGTCCATCCAAATCCACATATAGCGTGCAATACATTTTCAGCTTCATGCTTATACTATTTGTGGAACTATCCTGTTATACAGTGAAGATTCTAAAGGTGGGGGAGGATTTTTGGCTGGGTTTCTTATAGGGGGAGCAATCTTTGGAACACTTGGATATGTCTTTGCTCCTCAGGTATTACCCAATCTTCAAGTATTTTTCACTGGTGCATGTACAGAAAATCCCTGTAAAAGATGCCTGTAGAATCACCATATTTGCTTAGCAATGCTCGAAGTAGCCAACAGAAACCTATAATGCAATGTCTTCCTGAAGGCAGGAAGAAAGTTTCTCAATTTCTGATCTCTAGACAAACTCAAATATATGCTTCTAATTCGCCATGGCAGATTTCTAACTAAAATATTGTGCATATGAGCTACTTACTAATAGTTGATAACTGACGAAAGAAATATCTGTGTTGTTCTACACTAATCTTGCTCTAGATGCTATTTTTTTCCAGATTTTCTTGTCATATAACTACTAATTTGAAAAGTGGTTGCTAACTGCTCAACATACTTGAGCAGATCAGCAGAACATTGGATTCTTTGTTGGATGAAAATGGACAAGATAGCGAATCTGATGAAACTGGCCTCCAGAGGGTGCCAAGACGGCAGGGTCAATATTATGATGAAGGTTTAGAGGTATGGACCCAAATATACTTACTTTTTTTTGTTTGACAGATAAGTTTGATAGCTAATATGCTGAGTGCATCCAGAAAACTCGTCAAACTCTGGGCGACAAGATAAGCCAACTGAACTTGGCGATTGACAAAGCTGCCACGCGGTTGAAACGTGTCACTGGCAATGGGGAAAATGAGGCTCTGAAAGACAAAACAGAAGTAGAACCATCCTAAGAATTTGTACCTTTTCAGTTTTCTATTATCTGAACTTCTATTTATGTAATTCAACTCCCTGAACACATAGTATTTGAGTTATGATTTTTGCTCGCAAGTCTCAACTCTACACACTAATTTACAAGTTGCTCATTTGATTAAAAAACAGCTGCTCAGTAAATTCTGCAGTTCTGCTGTAAATATTTTCATGTGGGATTCTGTTAGAAATCAAATCGATTTAAAGGGATGCATGTATCTTTTAAAACTTTTGATGTCAACTAATTGGATACTCATTCAAATGAACTTGCAGATTGGGATTTCCTCATTGAGCGATAATGAGCATGTGGTGGAAGATTTGAACGAACATGGTTTTGTGCAAGGTGAAAGTGCTACATGATCATCATTCAGGAAAAGAAAGTGCAGCAATAGTGTTGCAGGTTCATGAGGTGAGACAGAATGCACCGTTAGAATTTTCAAAATTTGCCGATTTTCAGACCAAGAAGTGTTAAGATAAGGCATGGACTTTTTTTTTACTTAAATCCAGGGAAAAAAGTCTGCATGCAAACTGGAGAGATGAAGCTGGATGGTATGTTTAACCAACTGTAGCAAGGAAACGAATCGCATTAGCAACTAGTATCTTTTTCTACTAGTGCGATTTCTTTAAAATTTTTAGCCGTCGTGTTGAAGTAGTAGTTCTGTAATAAGCAGAGGAATCAAAGGACTTGTATTGATTAGCTTGATGCGGTCAATGTACTTTCTATTTGTTTGCTGACGCTAGACGCTTCGTGGTTCCGGATGTCTATCGCCTTGCAGCTTCGTGTTGTGTCTTGTGTGGTGCCCTATTTGGCCCGAAATGAGTTTGTGGGTGCAGAGTCAGGAGGGTGCTAGAGATTAGAGAATACTTCTGAAACTCCTACTGAAAAATTGTCAAATTGTTCTTGTTAGCTCTACTGGGCATCAAATAACAGTTTCGTTTACATCATCAATTCATCATACGTATCGAAACTGACTTGTTAGTTTTTCCATGAAATGAAATATCCAGCTACCATCGAGGTTCCTGAAAACTTAAGACAAAATAGGAGGTTACTTAGTCACGAAGGGTGTGCTGCCATGACACCACGAAGTGAAATTGAAATTACATATAAATACCGTTTGTAAGTTACATGAATGTTAAACAATTCAAGGTGCGCTGGGCTTCTAGACTTCACAGTTGGCAGCCCGGTCTCAAAACTGTCCGAAATCTATGCAACCACACCAGCCTGTTGATGACTATATTAATTATTGTAAATAAATATATCTGATTAAATCGAGGCAACCAGGGCCTTTTTATGTGGGAAAATTTGAAGACTGCCAGCCTCTCTTTCCTCGTCTCCACCACTCGGAGGCCTGTTTGTCCTTCTCTTACCCCCTGTGCTAAAACGCCGGACATTCGTTTCCAATCAATGGCAACTCGCAAAACCCATGCAATTAATTATTCGATGAGAAATAATTAATTTTTTTGAACCCATGCCATTAATTATTCGATGAGAAATAATTATGAAAGAGACAGCAAAAAAAATCACACATCATCACGAAGACAACCAAAAAAAATCAGCTCCCCATGATGTTTCGATCACGGCCACCAGAGGCGCAGCTCCAGGTCGACGTCCTTGTCTTCCTCCTCCTCCTCGTCATCGTCGCTCACGTGGCACCGGTCGTGCGCGGGCGCCAGAGCCACCGGCCCGGAGAGTAGCACGTCGCCGCTGGGAATGAGGACCGCGCCGGCGGCATTGGAGTTCAGTATCGGGTACAGCACCGCGTACTTCGCCGCGGCCGTGGCGGCGTGGGGCGTCTCGTCTGTGCCGACCGGCGACATCGCGGCGCCTCCGAGCTGCAGCTGCGCCGCGGCGCTGCCGCCATGGTGGCCGCCGCGCATCCTGGCGCGGTCCCGGCGGTGCACGTTCATGTGCCCGCCCAGTGCCTGCGCGGACTTGAACTCACGGCGGCAGAACGCGCAGGTGTACGAGCGCGGCGGCCACGCCCCGCCGAGGGCGTCATCGTCGTCCGCGACGTCCTCGGGCACGTGGCGGCTGATAGCTGCCGCCGTCGCTGGCCAGCCCCACATCACGGCGGGCTTCAGCCGGTTCTGCAGCAGCTGCTGCTGCTTCAGGAACTGGTGCAGCGTGATGTGCTTTACGTGTGCATGCTCTGTGCTGCTGGTAGGCGCCATTGATGGAGCTAGCTCTCGTGCTTTCAGTTCACACGGCGACGAGACATGCGGGCGGTTTCGTTGCCGGGTATTTATAGTAGCACAGTGAGCAAGAGAAAGAGGAGGAAAGCTTTGGTTGTGTCACCGTGTTATGTGCTTTTGTTCCTGTCTGCATAGGTGAGACACGCAGAAGGCTGTGCACAACTGCCATGGGTTGTATCACCTGTGGATTCTGGGGGCTCAGCCGTTGGGAAGTTGGAATAGCTAGGGTAGGAGCTCCAGCCACAGCTGTGGTGCACTGCCTTCTTCGGTTTGGTTTGCAGTGCGCTTTTTGCATCTGTGTTGGGATCAATGAGGTCTAGAATCTCGGTGAAAATGAAGTACGACATTTCAGTCTGTTCTGGAGTCACCAGTAATAGTATTAGCAGCACTTTGTTCTTGCATGGTGCCCTATGTTTTTGTTACTATTCCGTATGGCTAATCAATAGAGACAAGAATTTCTGCAATAACTACAAGTCTACAAGGGTGAGAACTAAGAAGTATACATCCTCTGCAAAGGCTAGCTTTTGTTATAATGCTAAATCACACCTAGCTCGTTTAAAATGTAACACCTTTAAAACTTCAGGTTAACATTCACTAACAGTCTTAAAAGGAATTGATATGTTCCTTTTCTTAATCTAGTTCCTTGAGTCATGCTCTTTCTTCTGAATAGCATCTTTGGATTATGTTCAGGGACTCACGTTTGCTGTCGGACTGTCTATTTTAATTTATTTGTTTTCCCCATACAAAGTAAAAAAAAAAGAGAAAAGATTTCTCTGTGGTAGATGAATGCATGTAACCGGGAAGGTAAAATGCATAGGAATAAACAGCTGATACCAGAGCATCCGGTAGTGCGGCATAATGCTGCCTACATTCAGAACCAGGGAAGCAGCTTCAGAATATCAGTATTAATTTGCAGATAAGTAGAAAGGAACACTTATACAATAGTACTATAGTGACGAAGACAACGATGACCTCCTGTCCTGCAAACATGTACTTGCAAGAAAAAGATCCAAAACAAGTTAGTACTAAATTACCAGTCTGATAGTACACTTAAACTAGGACTTTTTTGAGCTGCCATTGGACTGAAAGTTTCAGACAAGCCGAGTGAATCTTTCCTGAGTAGACAAACTAACATAACAATCACAGGCAGAACCGTGTCTGTTCTTAAAATAATTTATCCAGCAAGCTGTACATAGTGTCCTGTACAGCTATATTGTTGATAGATCTTTGGTTACTTCGCCTGCATCATGTCCTCGCAAGAACTCCCTCAGACATAATAGCTTCTAGAATGCATATGTTTCAGCTTGTTCCATCGGAGTTGCATTCAACTTTACAGGTCTGTTTCCATGTCCTGGAACAGAGATAACATATAGTACATATATATAGCATATATAAATACATGTGCACCTAATATACATACGGTATGCAGGTGCGTCGTCGTCCTAGTTAACCAAGGTTACGTTGTCGATGAGGTCAAAATATCTCTGTCGAGGGAAGAGAGAGACAGAGAGTCCAACAGTTAGTGCCTTCTTGTCGTCCTCGTCTCTAGCTGTGAAGTCTTATTTGTATTTTGGGGGCCGGCATATGCTGCGAAACTGTGCCGCTTTAGATCCCAATTTTTTAGCAGAAAACGAGCGTTTTTTTTTATTACTATAGGAGTATGTATCAACTGACATTATTTTGACATTGATACATGCTGCATGATGTATGTAATGCGTCAGTAGTTAGGTTAGCAACACTTGATCCGAGGGAAAAAGATAGTTTCGGAGATATTTATAAGAAAGGATACACTAATCACACAAACAGCTAGTAGTGGACAGAGTCAAGTAGAAACATTATTAGTGGCGTGCCTATTGGTGTGCTGTGCAAAACCTGGTGGCCAGCTATTCAGCTGCGTCCATTGGTTAACAATGGAATTCTATTCCAGAAAGAGCTACTCTATTTTTGCTTTTGAGGTTGGATATTAAGCATTTTGAAGAACTATCCATGTCAGTTATTAAAAGTAACTAATAATAATAATTTTTGCCCGTTTTCTGCATGTTAGGTGGAATTAAAGCTAGGGCAAAATTTGTCACCGTTTAGCCAAAAGAACTATATGTAAGGCGGGCATCTTCTCCGGGTTTTCATTGCACCAAGTCCCCAGGCATATGCCAGAGTTGAACTTAGGTAATCTCACCGACAGTACTGTATGTGGTAACACAAAACCAATGCCTTGATCACTTTGCAAATTTTTTCAACCTGATGAATAGTACCACTTTCGTTTTATTTGGCAAATATTGTCCAATCGTGGACCAACTAGCCTCAAAAGATTCATCTCGTGATTTTCAACTAAACTGTGTAATTAGTTATTTTTTTACCTACATTTAATACTCCATGCAAGCGGCTAAAAATTGATGTGATGGAGAGAGAGTGAAAAAATTCTAACTTTTAGGGTGCATCTAAACAAGGCACAAATGTCATCATGCACGTCATAAATAAGCAGACATTCGATGAGATTGAGAATCCACAGGTAGCAGACACATCCAATTTGTTGGGCATGTACGGCACGAACATCCCGAAGTATCCGCCGCCAGCCGGCCAAGGTGCCATAAACCGACCGGTATCCCAGTTCTTATACTTATATATAGACATATAGTACTAAATAAATACGGTAAAAGACAGAAAAATCAAGAAGGGTCCAGGCTGCCTTAGTTTAGAAGTTGGAACATAGGTAATCTCCGATAAAAAAAAAAGAACAGAGGTAATCTATCAGAATGACATGAAGCCCATAATGTGTTTTTTTAGAGGTAGAAGCCCAATAACTTAATAATTGGTCTGGATTGGAACTGGGCTTACTACGGCCAGATTAGATAATTCTAGCACAACTGGATCAGACTTGTGATGACTCCACAGCCCACATGTTGCGCTCTCTGGTCCAAAGGAATGGAGGAGAGAGGCAGCTTTTTAACGCGCCAACCATCATTTTACTGGGCTGTGCTGTGCTGAGGCAGTTTTAACAAGCGCGCACGGCAGCCGCTCGGTCGTCCTCCACCGCTGCGTCGACGGCTAATGCAATCAACTTGCAATTTCCACAACCAGGTGTGCGCCCACCACTTTGCTTCGAGATTTATGCGAGCCAACCCACTCTTACATACCATAAAAAAGACACTGGCGCATAGATTTTTTTTACCAAAAAAAGCACTGACGCACGAATCTTAAAGCAAAATGGACGCTAGGAGATAAGAAATAGGCGCACAACCCGTTGTGGTTTGTATTTACCGCTAATGCAAGGGCCAATGCAGTGCGCGGAACATGGCGAGGCGTGGGGGTTGTGGAACGACGCAGCAGCATGCACGCACATGCGCCCGCCTCGGCGGTCGCGCCGGCTGCACGGCGCAACGTGCGACGGGCAGCGCCCGGCCCGGCGCGCGGCGGCCCCCTCTCACTCTGCCTCTCGATCTCCATGATGCTGCGTGGACACTCCAGGCGCATGCGTGCGTCTGTGGTGGCCCCGCGCGCGCGTTTAGGTCGTAGCTAGGGGCGCTCGAATATCTCGAGAGAGCCGCGCCCGGCCGGGCTGCCGGCCGGCAGCCGCGGATGCGCGGAGCTATTAGCAGGGAGGTGGTGGTCCGGAGATGGGACGCGCGCGCGCACATGACCGCATGCACAAACGCCATGCCATCACGTGCGTGCATGGTGGAGGACGATCCATCTGTGGCTCATCACTCCACTGCTTGCAGCTTGCTTGTAGCTGGCTGCCGGCAGGACGGCCAGCCCAGCCGGTTCATCACACGCACAGGCAATGGCCGCCAGGTCCCGACGACCGGTGGTAGCTACTTCATATAAGGACCAACCGAAAGCACGAACGTACGTTATCGGATTCGGATCCGGCAGAGGTATAGATCGAGCTGTATGCCAAGAGTCACGTCGGTAGTACTAGTACTCCAGTAGTAATTTGTAATTGCGTTGCGTGTTTATGGTTCATCAAGTTATAAACTAAGCTCTGCGTTGGAGTAATAATCTAATAATTGTACTTGGAACAGGGATTGAACATGAAAGTGACCTGATCAGTAGAAATTAATTAACCATGTAGTAGTATTATTAGAAAGGGATGCAGAGAGCATATAGTACCACTTAACTATTTGCATTGGTCACATATTCTGTTTGCAGAATCAAGCATCGATCCATCATCTACACACATCCGAAAGCTAAGCCACACACACCACTTTCCCGGCCGTAGGTAAATAAACAACACAAAGATAACATTTTGGTCCAAAGAAAAACGGGCCGTTGGGTCCGATCGAGGAAAAAAAACATTTTGGTCCAAATCTAGCTAGTATATCTAAACTATGTCATGTGTGGAGAGGGATCGGATATCTAGCTGGAGATGACTGGGGCGAATACATATAGCTAGCTAGATTTGACATGACATATTAGTAATTTATTTAAATAACTAAATTATGGAGTTGAAAGGGGTGACAAATCAATCATTATCAATCACAAAGGGTGTGTGTGTACACACAATCAACTCCTGGTCGGTTACTATTTTTCTCTCAACCTACATGTAAAAAATACACACGCATTTCCTTCAGGTCAACACCCTTAATCGCACTAAGCTTCCATCCTCCCGTTCGCGCCTCATTTCATGTCCAATGTTGTCACTTTATCATAGGTCGTCCATTGCTACTATGCGTACAATACAGGTCTTAATAATAGGTGTACTGCTTATCTTTAGTGGCCATTAATTTAGCTAAAGGTTCCATCCACCCTGGCAAAGATGCCGTTAAACCCTAAAATAATCGCGAGCTAATCGCTCATTGGCTTTTGATAATAGTGGGTGTGGGGGAGGAGGGAGAGAAGCTAGCTAGCTTCAAATGGCGACATGATTAGATGATGCGCCTCCGGGCAAACAAAGTCTATGCAGAATCTTTCCCTCGTCTTTAATTTCGGTTGTCCCAAATGCCTAATAAACTATAAACGATCTGTTGTGCGTACATGTGCGCGAGCTCTCATTTTCCTCTCATTTGGCGTCGTCAGTCATCACTTTGTGATGCTTATTGCGCATGCTGATTAGGGGCATGTTTTGTCGCCTTCATCGATATTGAACAACTACAGTACGTCCATTCCAATTTACTTATCATTTAATTAGAATCTCGTGTAAGTCTCAAATTAATGGACATCCATGGTCACTGCGTTACATGGCGCAAATGCTTCGCATATATAATCATTTCTTATACAACTCACAAATAAATACAAAGGTAAATCTAAACCGTTCTTACATTTATGAGGTTTTCATCTAGGTGGATTTACTTGTTGGATCGTGAGTTGTACACTAGCTAGTTGTACTCAAACAATGATTCACGTATTATATACATTAATCCTTAGTACATAAAAGGCTTAATTATTAGAAATCAGTGATGTTTATGTATGTTTGATAAAAAATATCATAAAAAGATTCAATGAGTAAATATTAGTGATTCTGGAAGTCTAAAAGATTCATTGAAACAAAAACAAATTATAATAAGTCTTTTTAAGTACTTCACTTAACTATTATTATCATATATTTGCTGGCCGGTTCACATGCATATATATCACTAGTGAAGTGTATACTGGCTTCTTTTGACTATTATACCATATAATCTGACTTTGTACTACTTTTACAGGAAACTCTTGGCCACTTTTACATATTGTTGAGTTCATATGTATGAACTTTTATGCAAGTTGCACTTTTACCGTCATATGTACATTATACACAGTGGGGTAGGTGATAAAAAAGTGGCTTGCACATTGACCACAAAATAAAGATTGACACAACAAATGATGTTGATGTTGTTGGGCTGTAATCAAGTAGTACTTACCACATTTTTTAAGTACTAGTAACCTACAAAATGATGTTTTGCTGTTCACCATTTAATATAATGTACTGCCTAGTACAAAAGCGTCTAACGATAACCAACTTTCCATATGTTTCCTTCCTAGTCAGATAATATAGTTGATTTGTCTAGACTTCTGTGCACACATAGTATACATAAATTAAACAAGGTGCTCGTGTACTCATTAGATAGTATCTCCAGCGACACATAATATATATAATTAAAAAGGAAACATAAGGCTGTAACTCTATGCAGTTTGCTTGACGGGTAACCCCTTCTCATATCTAATGTTATCCGTGGTTATATGAACTTTTGTGGCAATAATCTAGTATTTGACTTGAATTGGAGTTAGATTTTGCGGTGTTTTTATAAACATCAACACATGGTGCTAGCTGCTAATTCAAGGAATTAATGAACATAAACTATATGTTAGGTCATGTGGCCGAATTGTTTGCACTAGTTACGTGTAACAGCAACTAAAGCCAGTAGAAAGAACCGGCAAAGGGAGATAAACTAGAATTAGAAGCTACTTTTAGTACCAACATGAGAGTTAGTGTAGAATTTTCTATTCCTTTAATTAACTTATTACTTTCTTGGTGACACTATATTAAGTATGTAGTAGTATCCTCATCATTGAGGATTGAACAACAGAATCTTCCAATCCTTTGGGCATCTACAAATAGAGTATATATCAGTAGGAAAGGACGTACATCTCATATATATTATTAAGAAGGCAGAGACAACATATTTTAGAAGATGGAATTAAACATATCCCCATCCTCTACATCCAAGAATGCATATGGCTGATACTTATTACCATAGGTGCAACAGATGGCGGGGAAGGTTCGGTCAAATTTAATTGTTCTTAACAAAAAGACCTTAAAAAAGAATGCCCGCCTTTAGCATAACCAGTTGCCAAAACACAAGTATATCCAACGATGATTAACAAAGACCTATATTGTGGTGATCGGCTTCCAAAGCACAATACATTCCACACACATGGTCTTAATTCTCCTCCTATATTTCTACACCAGTAACTAAAATTTTGTCTAGTGTGTGGTTTGGATAGAACCTGCACATAATAGTCTCGCCGCCCAAAATTATAGGTCGTTTTAGCTTTTGTAGGTATATAAATTTATTTCAATTATATACCTAGATATGCGATATTTTTAGATACATACATATAGTAGTAAAAAAATATAGCCAGAAAAGCGAAAACGACCACTAATTTTAAACGGGGGAGTAGAATACATTTGTTTTTTTTGTCTATCACACACAACAATGTTGTTTCAGCTAATAAGCCACATATAGAGCTCAACATAGCCAAGAGTACACATACATATGTTTAAGAAAAATAATCTATATCAATATATACAAGCGTGCATTGTTCGTGATGCATTCTTCGCGCTCTCTAGATATTACTAATTTTGGCATTTACAGTATGATACTTATACACACTACACGAGCAATTATTTTCTCAATTTTTTTTTGCATAAGGGCAGCTTCAACAGTGTTAAAACAACTAGCTTATAGAACATTATATTCGGTAAAAAAGAAAGAATGATATATGGTAACTCTTCACGAAAAGCTAAGCTCACATACTTTCTATGATTCATGTGTTTATGTTCACATGTTTTTTTTTCTATACTAGCATGTATGGTTAATTACTCCATTTTTTTTATCTTTTTCTTTTAAAAAAATTCATATGAGTTAGCAAAAAGTTAGGTGTCCTAGGTGGACAACACATGGATGTGTGTGAGCGTTGCGTGTGGTGTGGGTGCTGTGTCTCCGATCCAAGCTGATGTAGTACTCGTTAAAAGAAAAGGGAGAAGAAATTACACCAGCAAGCCGCCTAGGGATGAAGCTGTCTAGCCGACAGCATTTCTCGGTGACATATCCGAAATCAGGAACGACCATGGGCAAGGGCTACCAGCCATCCCGGAGGTTGGACTTTCCCGGTTGTTGCTTTCAGCTTGTGTGGCCGGAAAACAGCGACATGCCAACCAATACACACAGACTACTAGTGGCACGAAACCAAATTATATGACCTGCGCTTGATTGATGTGTGAATCAGCAGAATTTAACCCTGCTGTTGCTGCAGATTTATTGCATGCATCGATAATTCCATATGAACACGCTCGCCTCCGTCGTCGTCCTCGACATGAGCTAGCTTTACCAAACTGGCCTCTCGCCTCCTGGTGGGGATGGCGGCAGTGTCAGTGGCGGCGTCTGTCTTCTTCCTCGCTCGCTCCTGCGCACGCATACAACCAGCTGCCATGCTTTGGTCTGAGCAGTCGCGGACTCGACGAGGGATTTAGCTAGGTTTAATCACGCCATTAGTAGCCCTCGCTCTCGGGCTTATCCTCACGCCATTGGCGAAAAGGCGACGTGCTTGTCGGGATTAGGGACCATGATGCGCACAATTAGCGACGCCGACTAAACAATTGGCGTTGAGCCTGCTGGTGCTGGGGCTACTATACCTTGCTTGCTTTGCTTACCTAGAGCGCCGGATCGCTAAGCTAGCTTTCTTTAAAGCTAATAATAAAGTTGTCACGCGGATTAAAAATAGCGCAACTGGGTACCAGTCACCGTCCTTGGAACCACCACTGGTCGCAGCTGCTAGCTGCCCAAGATCTAGCTAGGGCATCTCCACCGATGACCGATCGATCGGCCACCACGACGCGCCCCAACGGACCGGTCAAAAGACGGCCAAAAGAACGACGACGACACCTCCTTTGCTCGCCGCCCGGAGATCTCGAGCTAGCGCGGCAGGCTGGTGCTTGTGCGGTGCGCGCGCCCATGCCGGGCAGATCGATCCATGAGCTGGTGTGGTGTGGAATTCACGCGCCCGTCGATCGATCCATCACTTGAGTACGTATGTGCTTCCGTACATAATGCCAATTAACTACGAATTCAGCGTGGACATGGAAAACTGGTGTTGATTCGACAAGTGCAATATTATATTTCTAGAGGATTTAGAAATTTATTAAGATCAAAGAGGCAGTCTAAAATAAAGACCTAACTTGTTCAAGAACCAGATCGAGAAGCGCATGTGTTGAACTATTGATCTCAACAATAATACAAGGTTAGTTTGGATCCAACTCCTCCAGTTTCAATCTCTAACGTATCGCACGCGGATTTTTAGTGGAGCAATCCCCAAGTATGCACCATAACTTTCACCATTTTTTGGAGCAGCCAACTCCATGGAGCAGAAAGTTTCTTACGGAGTAGCTCATTTTGGTGGAACAGAAAAAAATGTCCATTTCTGGTGGGTCTGTCAGTTTCTCCAATCAATTTTTTGGAGCAAAGAAGAAAACCTTGAGTGGAGTGGTCCTAGACAAGCCTATAATGCTTTGCCAAAGATCTAGTCAGGCATAAAACAAAAAACTACATGCATTAAATGTACTCTATTACGCCAGTTTCAATGAAGATTTCATGAGAGTTTCAGGCATAATATTAATGAAGAGAGATATGATAAAAGTTTGATGAAATGAGTTTCATGGGGACGAAACTTGTCTACATTGTTTCCAACACATGAGAGTCTATCTTGGAAACAGTGACATGAAACCCCATTGAAACACCTTCTTTTTCTGAAATATGGTTCCACTAACCTTGCATCCATTCAGCTAGGATATACGATGCAACCTCATCAAACACCTTTTTTTGGAAATAGGGTGTATTTGGTTGTTTTCATAACCCTATGTCGTATATCGTGCATGAGTGGATGCAGGCTAAGTTGATGCATTGGTATGAAAAAAATACTGTTTAGTTGGTTGTATAGGTGGATGCAGTAATCCCATGTGAAGATGTGTGGTCATCTGTATGAGTGGATACATGGACTCTTTGTCTGAGGATAACATGAGGACTAGCAAAGATGCATTGCATCCACACAGCCAGGATGGCAAGTGAAGCTCATTTTTGAGCGTATCCACCGAGCAAGGATGAGGGCGTATTTTTGCATCCACTCATGCAGTTTGCATCCCACTCAGTAGGCAACCAAACAAACTTCTTTATCAGAATATGGATCCACCTAGACAGGATGAAGGAGGTGTAGGCAACCAAACAAATTCTTGTATAAGAAATGTAAGAAAAATGGCACCTAGTAAGAGTCTATTTGGTTTAGTCCAACATTGGAAATTGATGGCGGGGGAGCAGAACATATAAGATGAGGGCCTATCAGACTAGTCTTTTGGGTTGACTTATGCCCAAAGCCTTAGTATGTTGTGGGCTCTGGTGGATATGGGCCTAAGGAGGCACCGGTTCGTGGGTATAGCGAGTTGGGCTAGATCTGTCACGCACTTTAACAAGTGGTATCACAGCCCATGGTCGAAAAAACCTAGAAAATCTCAAGGTCACATGGTGACAGGGGAGCATGTTAATGTCTTGGAGGTCACACGGGTTGTGTGTGACATGTAGGGTTAGACTCGAGGCCTGGATAACTTTTTCTAGAGATCGCACGGGGTTATCTGATGTGAAGACTTAGGCTCAATGTGTGACGGGGGAGATTGTTAGATTTAACCCCACATTTCAAATTAACGGTGGGTGGGCACAACATATAAGGCGAGGACAACCCCCACCTATTAGACTAGTCTCTTTTGGGTTGACTTAGGCACAAGACCTTAGTATGTTGTGGGCTTTGGTGGACTTAGGCGTGAGCAGGCATGGCTCGTGAGTATAGCGAGCTAGGCCGGATCCACTGCGTACTCTAATAGAGCTGTTAAGTGATTTTGTGATTGAGTGACAACATGATCTACCAGACTAATATTGTGTGCTAGTATGCAAAGTTTTGGTCCTTTGGATCCAAGGATGTACTTGGGCGAGGTGATGATGAAGATCAAGTGATCAACATCTCAGCAAAGGATTAGAAGTTGTCTTAAAGACCCTAGAAGATAAACAAGAAATCTATGACATCAATTTCAAACCCTAAAAATTAGCTAGTATTTTTAGAATGTATTAAAGCTACCATGTCTAAGGAATTCAAAGATTTTTTTTTGAATATAAGGTATGGAAATCTATTAAGGGCTTGTTTGGATGCACCAGAGCTAGTTGTTAGTTGTGGCTAAAACTAAGCCAACTAAAAATTAGTTAACTAGTATTTGTTAGCACATGCATATTTGGATCCTCAGCGGTCCATACACCATTCTGTTTGGATGAGCTACAGCTAATTTTTAGCTGCTTGTGGTTGTTAGCTCATGCGATCCATACAGACCTAATGTGTCACATATACTACTCGGTGAAAGTGTTGGACACATGATTAGTGGTTGATTAATTTATGACACTCGTTAGCTTCGCCCAAGACAGCATGAAACCTGCAATGCAAGTATTTAATTTACGACACACCTGTGATTGACAGGCTCGATTTTTTTAATTGCATCCTTAAAAAAGTGGTGGTTACAATCTAAGATACAGAAAGCTAGCAGTGAGAAGACAAAGCAAAAAAAGTGTAATGTACTTAATTACGTACATCTTATCCAAATGTTGATTCCTTTTTATACTACTACTTATTATTACTACCTTTGTAACCTCACAATGGACCTGCTTACTTGTTATTAGTAATCTAATTAAACAACAAAACATGTAGTGTAGTGATCGAGGTAGAGTACGAGGCACTAGTGTTAGAGATCTAGCCCCCCTTATATATTCAGAATTTGAGATAGCTACAGAGGAGGTATCTTATCAGCTGCCAATCCTAGAAAGATAAAATATGTAGTAGCAACCAAGAATTGTACAAGTTGTGAATATATGCTTATAGGGCATTCACTACTACATAATTGGTTTTTACCCACAACACTTTTATTGTCAATTTTATTAAAACTATTGGGAACAATATACTAACGCTGGTTCATAATAGAACCGATATGGTCAAAATGAGTTTCACTAACGGGTAGCAAAAATCAACCTTGATTATATGTGGGAAACCATACACCTATTCCCACCAGCTCTTCTTCCTCACCTTGAGCATCACCACCCTCTCCCCCCTTACCACCCCTCTCTCACTCTGTGCGCCCCTCCCTCTCCTAGCCCTGTGTCGATGTCCCTCCCCTCCTCTATCTATGAATAGTGGATGGAGGCACATCGGCAGTGGCGGCACACCCTCCTCTCCCTCTCTCTCTCTAGAATGGGGCAGCGTCGGGCAGGGGGTGCCCCTACCTCTCCTAGTACGACAATAGAATACATCTATGAGAGCAGAGACTTTTTGTACACTACTAGATGGTTGTGAAAGAAGACCTCGCACTATACCACGCTAAGGTTGTAGATCAAGAACCACCAAAGGAAGGCACTGCTTAATACTTTGCCCACATGCAAGGATTCATCCTACTGGTTGATCTCCTTGCGTAGTATCGTCGAGAGCTTCTAGGCACCATCTAGATTAGCCTCAAGGTATAACCCGTCGTTGACATCTATATATATGTATCTAGAGTTGTGTTTCTTGTGTTCTTATTACCTCTAATAATATGTGCTATGTGTCGTACGATGTTCATTTATCTTATCATCTAGTTTCTAGGAGTAGATGCATAGCTGTGATCCTAGTCATGGTGGCTAGATCATTAGCAAGAATAGACATGTAATCATAGTATGTCTCTCTTGGTCGACTTCACGAGTAGCATAAGTTGTTTAGCTTAGATAGTATGGTAAACGAGAGCAAATAATCTGTGGACTTTGAGAAACATAGCGGAGGAGCTCTATAATGGGCTGGGAACGCAAGACTAGCAGATATCTCAAAAAGCAATAGAGTGACAAAGTTGGTGTGGCCGTTATTCGGGGAATAGGACAGTGATGGGGTGTGTCAAGTTGTCCTGTGGGCGTAAAACTGGAGTTGTCGCATAAGGAGGGGACAATTTAAATAGACAAGAATAGTTCAATTATAGTAGCGCTTTACCACTAGTAGCTGCACACTAGAATAGATAACAATCTTTGCTTACCAACAATACCTAGTTTGCAATCCCTGGGTGTCAACTCGCTCCATGTCGTGCAACCTTCAACCCTTGTGACTAGCCCTGTTGCGTGTGTCCTTAACAATCAAAAACACTCTCAAGAAGATCTTGTAGGCAAAGGACGTTGCATCTTCCTAATATAGTTTGTTCTTCTCCTTTGTTCCCCATATTTGATATAAACCTTGAAATACTCATCGGAAAAAAAATACTACATCATCACTGCATATTTGTACTATAAGTACACTTGCATAAAGATGCCAACAATGCACATTAATAGATGAAGGATATTTGTCATCAATCTTAACTCTAGCATTGATTGATGGATAATACGATGATCATTTGTTCACCCTTATCTTAATTCATGTCCCAAGTTCAAGTTCAATTTCTAGAGTTGTTCTAAGTCAAACCATTTTAAGTTTGACTAAATTTATTGAGAATAACATTAATATTTATGAGACCAAATTAGTAGCACTAGATACATCATGAAAATATATTTTCATAATGTATTTATTTATTGTGTTAGATTTTGTTATTCTTTTATATAAAGTTGGTCAAACTTAAGATACAATCTTAACTCTAGCATTGATTGATGGATAATACGATGATCATTTGTTCACCCTTATCTTAATTCATGTCCCAAGTTCAAGTTCAATTTCTAGAGTTGTTCTAAGTCAAACCATTTTAAGTTTGACTAAATTTATTGAGAATAACATTAATATTTATGAGACCAAATTAGTAGCACTAGATACATCATGAAAATATATTTTCATAATGTATTTATTTATTGTGTTAGATTTTGTTATTCTTTTATATAAAGTTGGTCAAACTTAAGATAGTTTGACTTAGGGTGATTCTAGAAGAGCGTTACTACTAGATTGCAGAATGAATATTCTCTCCATTCCAAAACAAATCAACTTCTGAAAATATCCTAAGTCAAATTATTTTAAGTTTGGCTAAATTTATGGAAAAATAAAACTCATATTTTAACATAAAATTAGTATTACCATGAAATACTCCCTCCGCCCCCCCCCCCAAAAAAAAACTATTTGTTATAATAATAATAATAATAATAATTTTTTACTAAAAAGTTGGTGGTATTTAAGATAGTAGATTTAGTTTTATCTAAGAGTTGATTTATTCAGTACTCACTTTGTCCCAAAATAAATGCTCATCTCGTATTTCGAGGAGTCAACACATCTTACATTTGACTAAATATATATAAAAATATTTATATATATGATATCGAATAAACATCATTAGATTAACCATGTCATATATTTTCATAGTGAATTAGTTTAGAGATACAAATGGAAATATTATTTTTTTAAATCTAGTTAAATTTG
The DNA here is from genome assembly GCA_022457205.1 of Saccharum spontaneum. NCBI lineage: Eukaryota > Viridiplantae > Streptophyta > Magnoliopsida > Poales > Poaceae > Saccharum > Saccharum spontaneum. Next base: position 45,962,273 of record CM039599.1, read on the forward strand.
AAATTGATTGATTCCTCGAAGTACGCACTTATTTGCTTCAGAAAATGGTGGATGCATGATCGGCAATAATTTCGTTTTCCCATATCACTACTTTTGGAGCATCCCTAGGGTTAGGGTTTCCTTTCGCGATCTGCAGCGCATGCAGCGTGGGGCTTCGTGGTCGGGCCCACTTGCAGAGGGACTCCCGTCATCGCGTGGGTCTCACTTCGTTCTCAAGCTCTCAGCATGGGCAAAGCGCAGCCCATTCCCGAGAAAGGCGAGCTCCTGACGTGCCCGGCCATGGCCGACAGTCACGCCGAGTCACCGCCTAGGGGCTGGGGCTGGCCGCTCTTGACCGCACGTGACCGGGCACGTGGGACGAGCCGAAGCTTTGTCTCGGCTCCTAGATGCATGGGTACTTGTCGAGAGCTTATTAGTTCGGCACAGCTTACTGTGTTGATGCTGGTGGGCAGGAGGGGTGAAGATGTAAAGGAGGAGCATGGTTAAAAGCCTGTTGCTGATGTTACTGTATACGGAGTATATATAATAGGCCCAGAGTATACTATGTGTTGGTCGTCTTTCAAAGAAGTGTATACATGTTGCGCAGTAGTACATGAAGTACAACAAAAGAGTACTACAGCTGATTGTTGTAGCACGCATAGGTTAAAACTTAAAAACAACGAGTCACCTCAACACCTGATGGAACAAATTTAAAATCCACCCTTTGCTTCTTCCAAGTTGGTAATCTGAATCAAATCAAATATATCTATGACACTAAGTGATTGCGTGATTATATTTAATTTTCTCAAGCTCTTGATGAGGATACCAATGACCCGAACGTAAAATATCAGTTGAGAGTTGACTATGCGTCGTCTGGCAAATGCACAAACCCACTATATATTTATATGACTGTCCACTTGAAACTTTTCAAGGATTGGATTTGTTCTAAAACGTGTCTACATGACCAACTAAATTGCTGCCGGACCTTCTCCCCTTGCAGCTTTGCAATGCTAGGATTCCCGTGCAGCTCCACAACAACGCCATCTCCAACTAGATTGATCAAGACATTATATTGTTCATTCTCTCAACAGCTTCATCTTAGAGGTTTAAGAGGGCTCACTACTAAAAGAATGACTTTATGATACATTCACTACTAAAAGAATGATTTTATGAGACATTCTATCTAATTAATGGAGGCGGGCATATTTAGGGGTTGTGTACGTAAATTTTCAGGCGGCATTAAAAGAGGCGGTCACCTTAGGTAGGGATGGAAACCGGCGGAAATGGGTGAGAAAACCCCTCTCCCATTTCGTTTACATATCTTCTTTTATGGAAATGAGATTGGGTGCGGAAAAGTTGGGATTGGACATGGAATCGGAATATGTGGACAAATACGGACGGAGAGCCGGAAAATTAAATTGGGAACACGTAATCTGATATGCCTATCCGATAGTCGAATTTAGTTGTCCTCGGTGTTGCTGTTTTTTCTCATAGCCTTCCCCAATAACTGTTTGTATCTTTCTTCTATAGAAACAAGGCACTATTCATGTTGGTTCATTAAAAAACAGTCGACATGAATATTAACTAGTACTTCATCTATTTCAAATTGTAAGTCATTCTGGTTTTTCTAAATACATAGCTTTTATTGTGTGTCTACACATAATGTACATCTAGGAAGGTCAGTATTATGAAAGCTGAAGGCCTCTGCAACAGAAGGTCAGTGGGAGTGACGCCACCCCCAAGAAATCGGCGGTAGTGGTAAGACAATGGCCAGAACGCCTTCACCACCTTCACCTGGATCCTCCAAAACGTGACCGGGTCCAGTGCCACCCGAGAGTATAGTACACCTCCAATCTAGCCCTTGGCCATGAGGGTACACACTACTCTCACCATCTCTCCACTCCCAGTGCGCGGTCGGCCGTTCACATGATAGAATTACCGAGGTTTTAGGCTTACCAGAGCATGTGGCCAGTTGCAAAGTCTCAAAACACAAGTGGGCCTACAACGGTACGGTCCTTAACCGACACAGGCGGAGCACTACATCGACTCATTTCACGATGCAAGCCACCCGCCCAGTCTTTGCTTAATATTACCATATTATTATTCATATGCTCTCATGACCTGTCATTAGGTCAGGAGAAGCAAAGGTAAACTTGTTTCTCGCGAACAATGAAATCACCATTCGACTTCTACCGAAGTCTAAGCATTACTAATCATAAGGGATCGACCTACACATACTAGTGGGATATCATCTGGATATAAATGTTGATCAAGGTAATCATGCAACAACGGTATTGACCAACTCCTACTAACATAATGCACATTACACTAGACTTAAGGTGTAATAAAGCATTTAAAAACAGAAGAGTGGTTGTATATCTAGGGTTTGCCTGCGTTGCAGAGAAGTCAATTTCCTCAGAGAGTTCCAATAGACACCAGCACCTCTGGCGAATGGCCCTACTCTGAGACTGGATCAACATGCATCTTCTCATTCTCATACACTATACGTATATAAATGATGCGAGGCTTAATATGATGAAATGTATTCCATGATGCATGATGATGAACAAAGCATAGCATACCAGAGACATTTAGAAAGGATAAACATTAGTTATTTACTGAGTAAAACTTTCCTTCGCGGTACAGTTACAATCTAACAGAACTATTAAATAACTCCAATCACATTAAGATGTTGTTAAGAAAACTACTTAACTTTACTTTTTATCCAAGAGGTTGCATCTAATAAGCAAGTAAGTCTATCACAAGACCACTAATTACTTACACAAGAAATCATTAACCATTAATGATCTATGTTAAACATATTAATTATCATTAACAAATCATAGTTAACAAGTTAATTGTGAGCTCAAGCAACTCAATAAGATGTCATGGATCATCACATGTTAATGATCCAAGGTCAACAAGAAATCTCAAAGTCACACAAATCCTAAATTATCAAGTTAGACACATGTTTAATTAATTAATTAATTAAGACAGAAATTAAGAATAAAATGGAATTTATCCAATTAAGCCCAACTTTTTCTATAGACTAATCTTCCCTAAAACAGTACCCAAAATTAATTTCATGATTTTTGGACTTTTATTTCAATTGCAAAAATTCATGGAAGTTGCATTTAATAATTAATTAAGCTAATTAAATCACTAACAAAAAGTAATCAAAATTGGAATTTCATATTTTTCCTAAATAGTACACATCATAGAGAGGCTACAAAAAAATTTCAATATTTTTGGAGCTCTAGATAAATCAAAAAGAAATAAATGAAAAAATCGACACTATTTGATATTTTCGGAAAAAAAGAAAAACAAATTTCATAACAGGCCTGCTACCCCTCTCCTTTTGGCCCAGACGGCCCAACCGCACCACCCACCTCCCTCCTTGTTCCTTCCCCGGCCTACTTCACCTGGCCTGGCCCAGCAAGCGGCTCGGCCGCGCCCCTGCTCTGGCTAGAGACCTTGGCGACGGCCGGCCTTGACTGCACGACTGCCGGCTTGACCGGCCGGTCTCTCACCGGCGATAAGGTCCTAAGCAATGTCCAAGGCACCCACGTGATCCCCATAGCCTTGTGCACACACTAGACCATCTAAGGCGGCGGCAGACTGGCGGCAACAAGCTTGCCGGCGGCGAAGGCGACGCGGCTGCGCGACATGCGGTGGCGCAGCAGCTGCAGGATCAACTAGGCAAGCTCGAGGGCATGGTTAGCACCTGGAGATCACCGTGAAACTGGTGCCCACCTCGATCAAGGCAGAGAGGGAGCAGAGGTACACGTTCGACGGTGGGGTAGCTTGCGGTGGAGTTCGGTCGCCGGAGACGGAGGAGACGCTGCGGGCGCTCCGGGCGAACTGGAGTAACGCGAGTGGGCTAAGCATGTATGTGGGAGCAAGGCGAACGTGGTGGAGCTCATAGTTTGGCCGGAGGTAGCTCGACAGCGGCAGCAGCGAGCGGCGGAGCCAGGCGGTGGCGATGGCAAAATAGAGAAGAAGAAAAAAAATGATGACGACGGTGGTGGCCTTATATAGGGATGACCGATCCGGAGACGGAGGAGACGCTGCGGGCGCTCCGGGCGAACTGGAGTAACGCGAGTGGGCTAAGCATGTATGTGGGAGCAAGGCGAACGTGGTGGAGCTCATAGTTTGGCCGGAGGTAGCTCGACAGCGGCAGCAGCGAGCGGCGGAGCCAGGCGGTGGCGGTGGCAAAATAGAGAAGAAGAAAAAAAAATGATGACGACGGTGGTGGCCTTATATAGGGATGACCGATCGACGCGAGGGCGACACGCGGGACTGCCCGGCCATCGTGAAGCAGCAGCTGGCGACCACGGGCGCGCCTGGAAGTGGTTCGAAGATCACCGGTGACGTCGGGAGGCGGGGCCCTGCGGTTGGAAACAGATTTTGAAATATTTACAAAACTGCCACTGACTCCATTTTGCAAATTACTTTCAAATTTTCTATAAAAGTTGAAAATATGTAAAAACAAAAGTTTCTCAATTTTCAAAGTTGTACAACTTTATCAACATAAACATTTTCAAATTCGGCCTAGATTTTGAAATTTGAATTTGAATTTAAAAGGGGATATTTTCTGGAATTTGTAAATTCAAAATTACTTTGAATTTTATATTGAAACTTCAAAAACTCAAAATACCAAAGTTGTACATCTAGATAATACCTACAACTTTGTTATTCAAAATATTTTCAAATTATGCATCCATTTTGAAATGGGATTGGGGAGATGAAAAGGGGTCAAATTTGAGATTTGAATCTTTTCAAAATTACTCAAAATTTTACACTGAAACTTTGAAAACTCAAAAAACCAAACTTGTAGCCCTTGAAAAGATCTACAAACTTAGTTTTAAACTTTTTCCCAAATTTTTCTTAGATTTTGATTTATTCGAAAAGGGGTAAAATCAGGGTTTTGCCTTTTAGGGTTTTCGGAAAGATTTACAATTGAAACTTGATGTTCTATTAATTGGTGATTATTTAGTGATCACACCATCACCCAAGGGCATCATTGAGTCAAGCATCACATGTTTGACCAAATACCACTCTTGGTTGACCAAGTTGACTTCGGAAACTCTTTTAATAATTCCTCAAATCTGAATTCGAATTCGAATCTGAAAACTTGCAACAAGTTTCGGATTCCAAATTTAAACTAAAACTTGAAGCCCCATTTTAAACATGTTTGACTTGCAAAATATTATCAAGCCTTGATCCCAGATTATAAAGCACATTTAACACTACAACTTTTATTTAAATTAAACTTTATTTGCTTAAGCCAATTCTCATATATAAATTCATAAATAACCTAATGTATCAACATGCCATCATTTCATGGAATTAACTAAAATACCAGATTTGCAATATATGAACATGACAAAGAAACATACGAAACATTTCATATGGTAACATTACATATGCAACATACACATGGTATATCCAACATAACAATGCTATAAATGCAACATGTAGCGCATATTTGAAACAAGGCAATTATCATCTGAAAGATTCTAAAAACAATACTTGAAACATATACAACATATGATATCTATTATTGCAATATGAATGCATTTATGGCATAACACTTGATACTTATGCTTGATGATGGATCATTATCACGTTTTAATTATTTCTTAACATCTGGGATGTGACAGTGGATCCATTGCTCCAAGTCGAATAAATGGCAACGCAAAAAATGCACCCTGAACAAAGATATTTATAGGCCCAATGAGACTGTGAGGAGACTGTTGACATTTCTTAGCGTCAATACCAAGAATAGAATTTGAATTCTATCCCCAGCAATGGCACCAAAAATGCTTGTTGGTATTTATTAACTTCGCACTTGTTCTAGTACTCACCTCTTAATTACCTACACCTCTAACTTAATTGTACTAGGTTGTCATCCCTAGTGATGGAGCTAAAAGTGACTATAGGCACTACCTAGTATTACTACTAAGTAGTTACTTATTATTTCATGTGACTAGGAAGAATATAAATATAAGAATAGAAAGTATCCGCAAGCGCACAGATAATTATACCATTGTAGTATTTTACTCTGGAGTATTCTATGGATCGTTATTTATATTTTACCACTGGGAAGGGATGGCTATAGGAATATGATAATCACTTATACATGCAATGGAGAGTTAACCATGTCTAATCCATCTCATAGCAGGGATAAGTCATAACATAAATCACAATGGATGAATGATAAATGTCAAGTCATAAATAGTGTAATTTACTCAGAGCACTCCCTTCTATAGCAATAGCATGGTTTAGGTAGAAATGAAGGAATATTCCTAAGTCATTCTTAATGACATGTCAGAGTATACTATAATTAGTGCAATTACACTTAGCAATCATGACAAGAATACTTTATATCTACACACAAGGGACATTACTAAGGAAGATCAAGAACAGAGCAAGTCTTCCTTCGCAACTGGGTCCTACTTGTCCTATATTCGGGGAGTGGACTACAAAGGACTCAATGGGAGTGTTACTTCCGTGATCTATCACATGGCCTGAAATATAGGGTGCATTCGTAGGTAAACAACTTATAAGCACCACGCTTATACAATGTCGACCACTCACCCATGATATCAAATAGTGAGCACTATACGATCTTATGCTTGAATATAATGACATTCTAACTATACTAAGTATATAATCAAAGTAGGCAATGAATAATATAACCGAGAACATAGATAATATATAAAGTAATGTCATATCTATTGTAACTAGCAAGTAAATACAGAAAGATATAAAAGAGAGGTTACAGAAGGCTTTACCAAGCTGCGCTCTTGACATGATCCAGAATCCAAGCGAATCTTGCCTTCCTCTACTTCTAACCTATATAGCTATGCTCTAAAATATGGTGGAGCTCTAAGAAAACTAGGGTTTTTGGCTCTGATGACCTGATCAAATGACTTGAATGCTTTGAATCCAGGGGGTAGGGGCTAGCTTATATAGGCCGGTGGGATGAACTAGAGCCCTAAGATCAAACTGACCTTGATCAACGGTGAAGATGCAAACCCTAAGACGGTAGAGAACCGACTTGTAGAGGAGGCTGACAGGTGGGACCCCCTAGGGTCAGCTGACCTAGGTGGTTTCTAGGTGGGCCCTCCTTCAGTGGGTCGCCTTCTCATGTCTTCTAGATCCTTCTCAACTTGGTTCCATGATGATATGCTTTTTACCTCGACGTCCTTGATATCTTGCCTCCTTTTCTGATAAACCCCTGCAGAAACACAGATTCACCAAAACATGTGGAATTTTATCAGTTTAAATCCTAATTCTATGTTTGGAGGTTTATATATGCCCTTTTTTATGTTACGTTAATGGTTTATAATAGTAGTTAGTGACCGTCAACAACTCCCCAAATTTAACCTTTGCTAGTCCCTTAGCAAAGCTAACTCAGCAATGGATGAGGAGTTGCTGCAATGTTTTCACGCCTCGAAAGTACACATACATTCAAATAAGAATTCTCCTTTGGATTAAAGTAAACTATTATGACTTTCAAACTTACTCATATTACCTTCAACTATGGAGCTTGTAGCCTTCACTTGGGTCTTGAGCAATTGAAAGGCAGAACGGTCAAGTCAAGCACTATGTCTCAAGCTCTCTTCAACCATTATTCTAGATTTTTTACAAGTTTTTAAAATAAAACTCAGAGATTCCTTTGTATGACCCTCTCCAGTCTCTCAATATGTGGTATTTTATGGATCCTTACCAAGGCAATAATGATATATGCCTTCTCTCTCTCATCCTATAACTAAGGCTTATGTGGAGCTCATAGGTAAGGAGACATCGCATACATACTTGCAAAGCATATATTGTAAAGTCAAACAATAGATCCAAAGAAATGAGTCATACAATCAAATCAAGATGTGTGTGTGTGTGGATATGATGAGTGGAGTAGATATATGGTGGATGAATGGTATCAATGGTGACAATGGTGTAAATCTAATTCTATTTTTGTTCCTTGAAAACATATCTCTCTCTTAGAACTTGTAAACACTTGCTAAAGAACATGGGTTATCTTATTCATCTCTCTTCTCTTTTTAGGCGGGCATCCAAGTACCCATTGTTTTAATATCTCAGACACTTGTCTATTTTTTTAATACTCTCTTTCTCTTTTTTTCTTTTTTAGAGTAACTTTTGCATAGCCACAAGCCTCTTTCTGTAACAAAACTTTTGAGAGATAGTAACAAGAACCTGGAGTATATATTTGGTGGTATTAGGATAATTGGATGGATGAATAAAAACATGTTGTTGCGTACTTTTAGTGTAAAAGCAGCATATTTGGGTAGAGTGTGCGTGATCTTAATTTTAAAAGCATGACAAGTCTCTAAGGTATCAGGAAAGCTTGACAACACTCAATGCAAAGCAAGTATCATGTATATGTAGATTTCCTAGTCTAGCATTTATGTATGGCTATGGTAGGAATTTAAGCTCTATCATACATGAACTCATCATGTAGCATTTAAGAGTTTTCAAAAGATAAATCTCCAGAACTTTAGTGTCACTAGGAACAAGATAAACAGTAGCTCAGACCTTCTCATATCATATCCGTCAACTACCTAGATTTAGATCAAACATTCGCTACCCACAAGTTTCAGGCTCAGAGTAAATTTTCAGGTCAAAACAATTGTATTTAATACTTGAGAGAATTCGAGGCTGAAAACTAAGTACTTGAGAAGAATTACGGCAGAACAATTATTCATCAATTCCATAAAAAAAATATCTTCAGAGTCCATTTTATTTGAGCACAGAAGCAAACTTCTATACACACTCTCCTTTTATTTTATTTCAAACTTAAAAATCATACCAATCTACTTAGAACTTAAAAGGAATTTTTTATTTTATTTTATGGTTATGCATCTTTTTAGTATTTAATAGCACACTTAAAAGTAGTAAAATAAAAAGAGAAAGAAATACTTAGCTAGATACATGGAGGATGTTTTCCCCCAAGCTGGATGATGACGTAGTCATTCATTCTTGTAGTGTAGCAAAGTAGTAGCGTAGATATACTCCCTCTATCGAAGCATTGATTGATGTTGATGATGATTGAAGTAGTGCTCTAATAGTGGATAGAACATCCACTCGTTTGTCAGCTCTTCTTAATCCTTTAAATCCTGTAAAACTTAAATAGACAATGAAATTTGTAGAACAGATTAAGCGTTAATGATAAACCACCTAAGCTTTAGTTGCCTAGAGCTCTTCCATGTTTGATATAATGTTTCTTTTAAGCATAATTACAACATGATTTTTTTTTCAATATTTTTGAATTTTATGATGCAATAGAAAATGTAACAAGATGAATAATTATTTATTTTATTTTATTTTTATACCACCACGGTGAATATTCTTGTAGGTTAATGCCACAAAATTATTCACATAGGGCTTAAGATTATTGATGCAATGCAGTAAGCAAATATTTATTTTTTTTCTAATACAGATGTAGCAAAGTAAATATGCAACAGAAATTAATTATGCTAAAGAATAAATATGCTAAAGAAAAATTATATAATGCTAAAAAGGAAAATATGGATAACTACCAAGTTTATCTCCTGGCAAGGGTTCAGTGATTTAAGTCCTCTGAACAAGACTTCTCATCTTGCTCAGTCTTTTCAGGGTGCATGACTGGACCGAAAAGGCAACCCTGGTTGCACCTCTTGTGACGGTGAACTGGACAATGATCCCTTCTCCTTCCATACCTGTTTAAGTTGACTTTGATGTTGGGGACTTGTCCTTCACAGGTTCTTCTTCATCATCATTTAGAAGTTGATTCTTGCGGTGTTGGGCTGAACGGCGTCTCCTCCTTGATCTGTTCTTCATTGGCTGTCCATAAGTTGTATAACTATTGAAATAACATCATACCTTCTCAGAAGGGAACTAGAAGTGGACCTCTCCTGATCTCATGTAGATGATTGCTCGAGTGGTGTTGAGGAATGGTCTTCCAAGCACAATCGGTGGATCGTATTCTTCTTCTCCCATGTCCATGATCATGAAGTCAGTGGGGACATAGTGATCATGAATTTGCACCATGACATCCGTTGCTATCTCCTCCGGGAATCAAAATGTTTGGTCCACCATTTATAGCTGCATATAGGTGGGATATAAAGGTTCTTTACTGAATAAATACGCATATGTTATCTTGGCCATTGTGTTGACTCTCGACCCAGTGTCGCATAAGGTCTTGTGGAAGATTCTTTGATTGATCGTGCACTTGATTATTAGTACGCCTGGATCATCTTGTTTAAGGAGGTACATTGATATAAGGAGGTGATCGTATTCCGTGTGGACTATGTTGATCATCTTCACTGATTCTGTAGGTGATTGCTTAGTCTTATTCCTTCTCCTATTTGTCTTCTTTTCTGTTGTCTTGTCCTCGTATATGGACGCCTTTTGTGGATGAGCAGGAGATTGTCGTGTTTTGTTCTTGAAAGTGAATATCTCCTTTCTACCCTTGATAGTGAAAAAGATTTTAGCATCATCGGTGTAGATAATGGCTTTTGCAGTCCATAGGAATGGTCGACCCAAAATGATAGGTGCCTTCTCATCACCACCTGTTTCTACTACCACAAAGTTTGCAGGTACATACGAGTGTCCAACTCGCACACAGACGTCTTCAAGGATGCCCTTCGGGTAGCAGAGTGACTAATCTACAAGCTACAAACATATGGTTATGTACAACAATTGACTCCATGAATTTTCTCATGAATTACCTTTGGCTTGATGTTGACGCTTGCACCGAAGTCACAGACAGCTTCTTCAAAAGTGTTTGGCCCAATGGCTATTGGGATGACAGGTCTTCCTAGGTCATCCTTCTTTTTTGACATGGAGTCATCTTTCCATCCTCCTGATGGTTGATCTCTGTAGTACCATCCTGTGTTGAATATGTCAACAAGATTTGCAATTTTTAATTCTTTCAGTTACCCTAGAATCTTACCTTTGTCGGTCGGAGGGATAGAAGATGCCAGCTGAGCTATTTGAGATTCTATCATTTTATTTAAGCTATGCTAGTTATTAATGGTAGGAGCAAAACTATTCATTCTATTATTGATAGTTTCTAGCAGTTTATCATTGAAAGCTATCTTCTTAGACACTTGATCTAATAATCTAGATTGACTAGCAACTAGATCTCTCAAAGGTGTATTGAAATTATTACCTTGGTAATTACCTGAGTAGCTAGGCCTCTATTGCTGATTCCAACCTTGATTCTGAGGATGGTAGTTGGTGTTGTTGTTGATATAGTTCACATCCGCTTGGATCTCTGGATAGTTATGGCCTGAGTGCCTAGTGCCTCCACACTCTTCACATGTCATGCGAGAATCATGAATGTGCATGACTTCTTTCTTCTCACTGGCTCGGTCATCGAGCCTCTTCATCAGCATGTCTATCTTGGCAGACAGCATGTCTACCTTCTTGAGCTGGTGCATTCCACCTCTCTTGTGGGTCTGAGTTCATTCTTTATTCTAATCTTGGTTAGAAGCTATCTTCTCCACAAGAGTTGTTGCATCTCTAATAGTAAGTGATAGAAAAGCATCTCCTGCAACAGCATCCATTGTCTCATGGGTGCTAGTGGTCAACACGTGGTAGAAGGTTTGCATGAGTAGCCAATTCCATCCATCTCATGATGAGGACACTCTGAGATATAGTCTTGAAAGCATTCCCAAGCCTCAAGGACAGATTCATCATGTTGTTGTTGAAAACTTGAGATTCTCACGCAGAGCATTTGTTTTTCCCATGGAGAAGAACTTTGCGAGGAAGGCAGTGGAACAGATATCCCATGTAGTGTTCTTGTCTTTATTGGCGCAAAACCACTCTTTTGCCTTTCCCAACAGTGAGAATAGAAAAGGCAGAGTAGAATAGCATCTCTGGTTACTCCTTTGATAGTGAAAGTGCTGTAGATCTCCAGAAAGTGTTGTAGATGTGCACTCGCATCTTCATGTGCCTTTCCACAAAACTGACTAGCTTGCACCATATTGATAAGAGCTGGCTTGAGCTCGAATCCATTCTCTCCAACATTGGTTTGCGATCTGGTACGAATGTTAGCAGTGGTTGGAGCAGAGAATTTGCGGAGAGTCTTGTTAGCCATATTCAAACTCTGATATCAAACTTCTTACTCAGTTGTCCTCTGACTCTAGAGTGAGAACCTTCTTAAGACTAGCTTTAGCTTTCCTGAGTAGTACTTTTGGATGGTTTAAGTAGTTTGTCAGAAGATCAAAACCGGTCATACATCACCCTGCATAAGATACACAAGTAGACAAACCAATGGTAAGCCTGTTTGAGTAGAGATAAATGGTTTCCTCAATCACATGTTTGAGTAGAGATAAATTTACCTAGGAGTATTCCAGGATCGTTATTTATATTTTACCACGGAAAGGAATGGCTATAGAATATGATAATCACTTGTACATGCAATGGAGAGTTAACCATGTCTAATCCATCTACTCATAACAGGGATAAGTCATAAGATAAATGATAATGAATGAATGATAAATGTCAAGTCATAAATAGTGTAATTTACTTAGAGCACTCCCTTCTATAGCAATAGCATGGTTTAGGTAAAAATAAAGGAATATTCCTAAGTCATTCTGAATCACATGTCAGAGTATACTATGATTAGTGCAATTACACTTAGCAATCATGCAATAATACTTTATATCTACACACAAGGGACATTACTAAGGAAGATCAAGAACAGAGCAAGTCTTCCTTCGCAACTGGGTCCTACTTGTCCTATATTCGGGGAGTGGACTACAAAGGACTCAACGGGAGTGTCACTTCCGCAATCTATCACATGGCCCGAAATATAGGGTGCATTCACAGGTAAACAACGTATAAGGATCACACTTACACAATGTTGACCACTCACCCATGATATTAAAGAGTCAGCACTATACGATCTTATGCTTGAATATAAAGACATTCTAACTATACTAAGTATATAATCAAAGTAGACAATGAACAATATAACCGAGAACATAGATAATATATAAAGTAATGTCATATCATATCTATTGTAACTATCAAGTAAATACAAAAAGATACAAAAGAGAGGTTACGGAAGGCTTTACCAAGCCGCGCTCTTGACACAATCCAGAATCTAAGCGAAGCTTGCCTTCCTCTACTTCTAACATATGTATCTATGCTCTAAAATATGGTGGAGCTCTAAGGAAACTAGGGTTTTTGGCTCTGATGACTTGATCAAATGACTTGAATGCTTTGAATCCAGGGGGTAGGGGCTGGCTTATATAGGCCGGTGGGATAAACCAGAGTCCTCAAATCAAACCGACCTTGATCAACGGCAAAAATGCAAACCCTAAGGTGGTAGAGAACCGACTTACGGAGGAGGCTGACAGGTGGGACCCCCTAGGGTCGGCTGACCTAGGTGGCTTCCAGGTGGGCCCCTCCTTCGTTGGATCGCCTTCTCGTGTCTTCTAGATCCTTCTCAACTTGGTTCCATGGTAGAATATGCTTTTTACCCCGACGTCCTTAATATATTGTGTCCTTTTCCTGATAAACCCCTGCAGAAACACAGATCACCAAAACCTGTGGAATTCTGTCAGTTTAAATCCTAATTATATGTTTGGAGGTTGATATATGCCCTTTTCATGTTTCATTGACGGTTTATAATAGTAGTTAGTGACCGTCAACAGATACCAAGGGAGTCTTCAAATCCATTGCAAATGATCAATCCACGATGCCCTTTTGCTCTCTCAAAAAGGGCTAAGTCATGCAAATCCCATGCATGTTCGGCTACGAGCACACAATACATTAATGGGATAGTCATAGCCAAGCCCATATAGCCGTCTTGCTACGTGTAACCTAAGGACCTATGCCTAATAGATAGGATAAGAGTCCTTCGCCCCACCTTGACCACGACTCATAGGGGGATAAAAGTCTTCACATACTCCTCTAACTTGTGGAGCGACGCCAAGGGTCAATAAATCTATCCTACGAACAAAAGAAGGAGCCCATCAATTCCCAACATAAGTGGAGATCTTGATGGGACCCCCAAAATCTCGGGTCGAGAGAAAAATTGCAAGCCCACATGCGCCCCTGAACAACAATGGTGAAACAATTAACTAGAGTCATCCTCCAACCGATTATTTAAGAATCACTTGAAGGCTCAGGGGCTACCACCTACTAGGGGTGCGCTCGCCTACCCCCATGGAGAAGGTCAAGTGAAAAACAATAATGTCAACCCAAACAAAAATTCTCCTCATGATGTGTCTAATTCCTAAGAAGGTGAAAGGTCCTTGTTTGATTTTGGTAATTGAGTGACAACTTAAGTGGACTAATTGTGTTTTATATGACATACATAGGTGATTAGTCCACAGGTACATGTGTGTGAGCAACATATGCCATGGAGGTGGAAATGGCTTGGAGATGTTGTAAAGCTTGCACATGTGATGATGGAGGAGCTTATTGCATATGAGACATGACATGAAGTCATGTGACCAAGGTGAAGAAGATCAAGATGAGGCTTGGTTCGATGGACCGATTGCAAGTGTGAAGAGCAAGTCAGAAGCTTTGAAGCAAGGGACCGTGTGTGATGGTGAAGCTTGAGCAAGACTTGGCGCCGATGGACCAACGCAACGATGAAGAGCAAGTGAGGTCAAGATCGATGAACCAATACGGTCACATGATGATATGAAGTGGATCATATCAGTTGGTGATTGGTTGGTGCATGTGTTGCATCAACATCGAAGGAGATGGAATGGAATGCGCAAGGCAAAGATATAATCTAGGGCATTTCATTTCATCGGTCAAAGGTTCTGTAGAGAAGTGCATGACCAGATTTAGGATAGATGGTCATACTGTCAAGAGGGGCAAACTTATTTGCATATCGGTCGTCTAGTGCCACTCGAGTGATCTAACTTTGCATCGTTGCTAGAATCGAGTGGCGTGGCAAGTTGAGTGGCTAACTCATTTGAAGAAAATGATTGTGAAAAATGCTAACACACATGCACAAGATGGTGAATACTTGTTGGTGTTGGCACATTTGCAAAGGAGGTGGAGTTTGAATGGTAGAGTTGGGTTTGGGGCATAAGGTGGTGAATACTTGTTGGTGTTGGCACATTCGGTGCTTTCATGGAAGTAAAATGCTTATTTTCCACTATGCCAGAGGTAGAGATTTTCTCTAAGTCATCGTGGATAGAAATGGAGGCGAATGGTGGTCACTGGTAGTGATCGGACGTGGTCTCAGCACGACCGGACGTGTCCGATCAGTGGCAGTAGCAGTCAGGCATGGGATGCCAGGGCTTTGCACCGGCGCGTCCGGTTGGTCATAGGACCGGCGCACCCGGTCAAGCCCTAGAGAAGCTACGAAGTACGCAAGGTCGATCGGACGCGGTGGCGCGTCAGGTCACGATCGACTAGACGCGTCAGGTCGTGAGTGGGTGCTTACTAGAAATGACCGAATGCTAGCACTATGGCATTCAGTTTGTCAAGCGTGCGCGTCTGATCGAGGTTTCACACGGGCGGGCTATGCGTGACATGTGCGTCCGGTCTAGGCTAGCGACACATTCGGTCACTTGGTGACCGTTGGCGCATGATGACTGTTGGAGGATCGAGTGGCCGCGGTTGAATCCAGGAGGACACATGGACGGCCATGGGTGGCCGGAGGCAGTGCAGAGCGTCCGGTCATATCGATCGGCGTGTCCGGTCGCTGCGAAAAAAACACCTAGTGAAGGGGTAATGGCTTTATTTGACCGTGGGGTTATAAATAGAAGTGGTGGCCAGCCTTGGCTGGAGCTGAGCACCTTGGGGATGTGTTTCCCTTGTGTGTGCTTGGTTTGAGAAGCCTCCAACTCACTTGTGCTTGCTAGATTGCGAATCAATAAGCGAGTGAGTGGTTCTAGTGCAATTGCATCGTGAGGTTGCATCGAGTGGCACTAGGTGTTCGTGTTGCAAGCCAGTGGTGTTTATTACTCTAGGAGGTTACTACCTCCTAAATGGCTTGGTGTCTTGTGACTCCGTCGAAGCTTGCAAGAAGATTGTGCGAGGCTCCGGAGAAGCTTTGTGAGGGATTCTTGAGCCTTTCCCGTGGGAGATCGCAATTGGCTACTCTAGTAGATTGCTCATGGCTTGGAGGATCCCCATCTTGTGTTGGATGTGTGGCATCCGCTGAGGGTTTAGATTTGGAATGCCAATTAGCTCGTGATCCATCAAGTGGGTGTATCGCCACGACGAGGACTAGCTTGGTGCCAACCAAGTGAACCTCGGTGAAAAATTATTGTGTCAACTTTGTATTTCTTCATGATGGTTTGCATCCTCTCTATGCAAGCTTGTATTTACATTATATACTTAAGTACTTGTGTAGTTGCTCTTGTAACTAGTTTGCTTGTGTAGCTAGCTAGTTACCTTCTTGCTTGTGTAGCTAGAAGTATCCCCTTTGCGTGGCTAATTTAGTTTGTGTAGCTAAGTAGTTTGCACTCTCTAATTTGGCTTGTGTAGCCTTGTTATTGAGCATTGCTAGTGAGCCTAGGGGCTTTGTGCTTTTGCTTCACTAGTTGTGTAGGAGCTCCCTCGGTTGGCAAAGTACCAGTGCATAGGTTTGTGTGACCTTGCTCCTAGAATTAGATAGGTGCGCTCTTACTAATCCGGCACCTTATTTGCTTGATTAGGACCTTTTATAAGGTGCTAAAGTTATAGATAGAGGGGTGTAGTCTTGGGCAGACCGATAGTTTTAATTCCGCATTTATTTCGGTTAGCTGGTGCAATTAAGTTTTAGAAAAGATTATTCACCCCCGCTAGTCTGTCATCTCGACCCTTCAGAAGGCTTGAGGGCTACTGATGAATATATGTACCATGGGTACCCTCATCCCCTTGGCATTACGACATCGTACAGTGCCGAGTTCTTAGAACATTATGGCTACTCTGCGTGGGAACTTGGGAACAGGAGTGAGGACTTGGGAACTCAGGCCAAGGGGCCTAGTCCCGACTTTGACCCTACGGAGGCACTGGCAAACTAAAGAACACATGCTCATAGTACCTGGGTCCCCCTTGCCCCCTCCCCTCCCTCGAGTACAGTGACAGGTACTCGGCTAGCCTTTTCCTTTTGTCAGAAGGGTCAGTGGTCCGTCGTACAAAATGCAAGTAGCGCCCCAAATGGTAGGCTAGTTGGCAATGCGTCATCATGAGATATGTGGGTCCCGAGCTCAACCCCACAACAAGCTCCGTGGCTAGCCCAGTCATCCCCTTTGCTTCTTGGGACCCGACCATGTTCCTCCATCCATAGAGGAGACATTTCTGCCCGCTCAACTTGCGGCTCGGGTAATGGACTGCCAACCACAAGATTGGTTTGCCCACCTATGCCCTAAGTACCACCAGCCCCTAACTTCGATCCTGCTCAAGCACTACCCGACTGGGGACAAAGCCCAAGTACAATATAATGAGGCGTACTAGGCCAATCTTTCCTTTTCTCGAAAGGGTCAAATTAAAGGCCCATTGTATGAAACAATCACCCTGATGTGACGTGCATAGCCATAGGTGTACGTACTGTCCATGTGTACCACAGAAGGAGGCACACCCGGAATAATGGACACCTCATATGAAACAGAGGATGTGGACTGCGGGGACATTATTTCCACGAAGGAACAAACCAGTGACAGACGTTTGATGTGGGAAGCCAGGTTTCCCAATCTTTCGCTACAAGTACAAGTACAACAAACATGGGAGCACCAGATGGATAAGAAGGATCGAAGGCTCCAGCTAGACTAGCTGACGTGAAGTACCCCCCCCCCAAAACCATATAAAGGGACACAGAGGGCCCTTCTCTCTCTCCCTCCCTCTTTGTGGCAGTTCTTTGCTCCTTAGACACGTTCTCTTGTACCTCTTGACACTTGAACCTCCCGTTTGTAACCCTGTTGGTATTTATTAATATGACACTTGTCAACACCGTCAGAAATGCTTGTTGGCATTTCTTACTTAGAAGAATAAATATAAATGAAAGGGTCTGCAAGCGCACAGATAATATACCATTGTAGCACTTCACCCGGGAGTATTCTAGGTATCGTTATTTATATTTTTAAATCAGGAAAGAATGGTCAAAAGGGAATATATTGATAACTTATACATATGGTGGAGAGATAAACCATAACTAATCTTCTACTCACAACAGGGGTAAATCAAGAGATAAATGTAATATGATTGATAAATGATAATTGAACTCTCAGAGTACTCCTTTAGATGGCAGTAGCATGGCTAAGTAGATACAGTAGAGAAATAATTCCTAAGTCATTTTTAATTACAAGTCAGAGAATAATATGATTAGTGCAACTACACTTAATATCTACACATAAAGGATATTACTAAGGAAGATCAAGAATAGAGCTTGACTTCCTTCGTCACTAGATCCTACTTGTCTTATATTTGGGGAGTGGACTATAAAGGACTCAACGAGAGTGTTACACTCGCAATCTACCACATGGCCCAGAATATAGGGTGCATCCGCAGGTAAACAACGTATAAGCACCATGCTTACACAATGTCGACCACTCACCCGGTGTACATTAGAACGAGCGCTATACAAAGTTATGCTTGAACATAAAGATAATCTAGCTATACTAAACATATAATGAATGGAGACAATGAATATGATAACTAAGAACTTGAATAATATTAAGAACAATGTCATAACAAATGTAGCAAACATATGAAATACAAAAGATACAAGAGAGAGGATACAAATGGCTATACCAAGCTACGCTCTTGACAAGATCAGGAATCCAAGCGAAGCTTGCCTCCCTCTAGACCTAACTTAACTAGCTTATGCCCTAAATATTTGTGGAGCTTTGAGGTTCTTCTCTTCTTGATCAGGGTTTGATATCTTGATTATGGAGTTATGCCCTAGGGGGTAGAGGCTGATATATATAGGGAGGACCATCAATCATGAGTCCTCGGATCAAACCGACTTAAAGCAATGGCATAGATTGAACCTAGGAGGCGGTGGAACACCAACATTCAAAGGAGAGGCTGAGGAGTGGGCCCAGGGTGCCGAGCGGCCTGCAAGTGGTAGCCTCCTACCCTCTGCCGCCATGGTTCGCCTTCTGGTGTCTTCTAGAGTCTTCTGGAGTTGATTTCGTCACAGATAAGCGTAATTAAATCTAACAAGTAGGTCCTCCTTCATGGTTTTCTAGATAAACCTTGCTGAAAACAAGGATTCACCAAAACTTATGAAATTTATTAATTTAAACCCCCTAAACCTATGTTAGTGATCATTTTTTTTTGCATTTATACAAGTTATATTGATGATTTATGATGGGGCGTTAACTACCGTCAACGAACCCCTACTGTAAATTTTGGGTCTTGGAGCTCAACAACACGTACGTACACCTCACAATAGACATAGGCCACATTTCCTAAACTAGTCTAACCCCTGATTCCTCGAGTAAGCCATCTGAACTGCATGCACGAATACAAATTTAATTTACTAGCCGGCACTACGAAACATCGGTACATGCATTATTTGTTTTATCCTAAAATTTGCCCTAGAGTTTTTATGATACCTTGTATTTGAGGAAAAAAGGAGTAGTTAATTTAAGACTTCTGTTAAATTATGTACCACTTTTCATGGTATAGATTCTGTGATCTATAGCTGTGGCTAGCCCTACTATGCAATTAGATTGACAATGAAAGTTGTTGCCAAAAACAGTAGAATTAAGAAGGATGATAGATGTGCATATATACCAAAAATGTATGTATATCTCATGTACTCCCTCCATCACAAATTATAAGTCGTTCCAACTTTCTTAGAGAGTCAAAGCGTCTCAAGTTTGACCAAAATTATAGAAAAAGTAGCAAAGACTTATGACATCAAATAGATATACTATGAAAATATAATTAATGAAGAATCTAATGATACTTATTTGATATCAGAAATGTTATTACTTTATTATATAAATTTGGTCACGCTTGAGATGTTTTGACTCTCTAAGAAAGTTGGAATGACTTATAATTTGGGATGGAAGGAGTAGATCATTGAATCATATAGTATTGAGATATACTATTAATTGTTAGTATGTATATGCTATACTTCCAGTGTGTTCTTTAGTGAGTTTGTACATGCATGTGCTAGGGAACAAGTTACAGTT
Organism: Saccharum spontaneum; assembly: GCA_022457205.1. Taxonomy (NCBI): domain Eukaryota; kingdom Viridiplantae; phylum Streptophyta; class Magnoliopsida; order Poales; family Poaceae; genus Saccharum; species Saccharum spontaneum. The sequence continues at coordinate 45,982,363 of CM039599.1, forward strand.
GAGCATAGATTTTTTAATGCTACTTATATCATAACACTAACCATGCATGGCTGTACGAACTGTACTCGTTGTTATAAAGTTGCATGATTGCTTGGCATATTTTAATTACATAAACAATAGCGAAACTAACACAATTTGATAGATAACATTAACTATATATATTGCTGCTCTCTTCCTATAATAATAGCCTATTTTATTTAAGGAAAAGTTCAACGTACGTACATCCAAGTCTCCCCATGCATGTAGTTGAAAAATAAAACTACTGTGTTGATTTGTTGGGAAGAACGAATCTCTCCAAAAGATCCAGAAGGAGAAGCATTAAAAAAGATGTGTAACTTTGGGCAAACCGGGTGTGAGGTGTTACTCATGTTAATTGATCTCATGAAAAGATGGTAAAAAGTAGTCTAGATAGCTTCCAACAAAGTGTTTTTCAGCTAATCGTACGTGGTGATTAGTGAAAGTAAAAGGATGCTGGTTACAATTATACGACTTGATAAGATATTGCATATATAAAATAAGTTAAGAGTGAGGCCGATAGATGATGTGGGTCATCCCCGTTTGACCTGACATAGTTTATTACTAGTAAACTACATACAATAAAATTTTAAAATATGGTCTTGTCTAAAATTATGCTAGAAAGGACAATTGGATAATTAAAAAAAGCATCAATCAATTCATAAAACTAATATTTATGTACGAGAGAAAGGCACAAAAGTCTCACATATATGCCTGTGTACATGCCGTACGTGCACATCTACAGTGTATTGTTGTCTCCATAAGCACTATGCTAAAACATGCAGCTAATATCTTTGATCTCAATTAGTTTAGATTGATCATATATAAAGAAGGGCTGTGATATGTAGTGTGTATTATATTAGTTAAAGTCTAAGGTTTTGTTAATATTGTCTGTTTTTTAGAACATACAATGCAACATGATGAACAATATTGCACTTTTTACATATTGTTAGAACTTACCTGCGTGATTAATGTCTTTGTGTTCGCACATGTGCTTAATTATGTTTTCATTGATTAATTTACTCTATAAAGAAATTAAATTACACTATTCATCGGCAACAAAATACCTATATATGGTACCTGCACTATTCGGTTTTTAGATGTTTTCATTCATCATAGGAATACATGTGTATCTGCACTTGTATGGTGACCTGTGAATGTATGTATGTACATGAGCATGCACTTTATATAATTTGGAAAAAAAATACGTACTACAGGAAGGGTTAGACCTAACTGCAGGTGCAATTGATCCGAGCGCAGCACGCGCTAGCATGGGTCCCACCAGAGTGTAGTCATGAACAACCTCCACACCGTTCGCATTAACCAGGATTAGGGATACTAAACCACGGGTTTAGGCGCTTAACCCTGATTAACTAGCATAATCTTGCGATGAACACGCTAAGCCATCGCTGTCACCATGCATCACATTTTGGCATCATAGTTCCTCCCGCTCGATCCGCCTCTCTTTCTTCTCCGATGCCTCCCCGGCCCTGTCACTATCATGTAGGACGCCTGCGAAACTGACCCATGGGCCCCCAATCCTGTGGCCCACGTGTCAGTCTTATAGCCTCATGTCTTTTTCCGTAGCTGCAAAGGATGCACAAGAACTTGTTCTCCCAACTTTCTCCTCCTCCCCACATTATTTTATGCGGTACACCTCCTACTACTGGTTTGAAGAAGCTCTCGAACCCTTCTCTTCCCATCTTGCCTGCCTCCCGTGCCTCACCTTCTCCTCCTCTCTATAGCTTCCTCCTTTCTCTCCTCCTTCCCTACCCTGCTCATAGCTAGCTCACAGCCCTGTTGGTGCGTGTTCCTTCAATTCTCTTCTCCATGCAACCATTTTCTTCTTTGGGTTTTTAATTTCTTCCCTGTTTGCTTCTTTCTGCATCCAAAAGCTTTTAAAACAGGCAGAATCATAAACAATCCCCTTCTTTAAAAATCATTGCTTCCTTTTCCAACACTTCCTTTTAACCTAAAAACAAAACACCACTCTCTGTTGCAATTGGAGTTTTTTTTCTCTCTTTTTTTCGCTGCTTTTCTAGTTTTAAAATTTTTGCTTGCTAGCTACATCAGTACATGAGCTAGCAGAAAAGCATGGCCGGCCTCGACCTCGGCACCGCTGCGACGCGCTACGTTCATCAGCTCCACCACCTCCACCCCGACCTCCAGCTGCAGCACAACTACGCCAAGCAGCCGGAGCCCTCCGAGGATGACCCTAATGGCAGCGGCGGCGGCGGCAACAGCAACAACGGCGGGCCGTACGGTGAGCACGACGGCGGGTCGTCCTCATCCGGCCCAGGCGCCGGAGACGCCCCCGGTGGCAGCGGCGGAAACGGGGAGATGGTAGCCCGCAGGCCCCGCGGGCGCCCGCCGGGCTCGAAGAATAAGCCCAAGCCCCCGGTGATCATCACGCGGGAGAGCGCCAACACGCTGCGCGCCCACATCCTGGAGGTGGGGAGCGGCTGCGACGTGTTCGAGAGCGTCTCCACGTACGCGCGCCGGCGGCAGCGCGGCGTCTGCGTGCTGAGCGGCAGCGGCGTGGTCACCAACGTGACGCTGCGGCAGCCGTCGGCGCCCACGGGCGCCGTCGTGACGCTGCACGGGAGGTTCGAGATCCTGTCGCTCTCGGGTTCCTTCCTCCCGCCGCCGGCTCCCCCCGGCGCCACCAGCCTCACCATCTTCCTCGCGGGGGGGCAGGGGCAGGTGGTCGGCGGGAACGTCGTGGGTGCGCTCTACGCCGCAGGCCCCGTCATCGTCATCGCCGCGTCCTTCGCCAACGTCGCCTACGAGCGCCTCCCCCTGGAGGAGGAAGAGGCTCAGGCAGCGCCACCCGGCCTCCAGATGCAGCCGTCGGGCGGTGGTGCCGATGGCGCTGGAGGCATGGGCGGTGGGCCGTTCCCTCCAGACCCGTCGGCTGCCGGGCTGCCGTTCTTCAACCTGCCGCTCAACAACATGGCAGGTGGCGGGTCACAGCTCCCGCCCGGCGCTGACGGCCATGGTTGGGCCGGTGCACGGCCGCCGTTCTGACAAGCAAGTCCATGTCCATGATGGCCGGTGGTGTAATTCAGGTTTGAGAGAACTGCAGGAAGATGTCAAGAAGAAAGCAATGAACGGCACAAGGGTTAAGGGCAGCTTGCAAAAGGTTAGAGCACGTATGCTTGCAAGGATTCTATCTATCTATTTCTATCTCGATCTCTGTATAACTCCGTAGTGTTTGCTCGGTCTCTCTGATTTTGTGTTTTCAATTTTTTCTCCTTTCTTTTCCTTTTTCTCCTCTCATGTGCCTCTTGAAACTTGATCTGTGGTGTAACCTTGTCTTAATTTTTAATCTGGCTTTTAATAAGTAGTCTTGAAAAATTGTTCTCTGGGACTGGATGCAAGTGTGCTAATCGATGTTTCCATGCATGGGGTGGTTCTTGTTGTTATTGTTCCTATGGATGAGATAATATAATATCTCCAAATAAATTGTGTTAAGAAAGTTCGCGTATTCTAGTGGCGTAAGCTGTCAGTTCTTACTTTATCATCATCATGTAGTTGCTAGGGGTGTGTGTGTGTGTGTGTGTGTGTGTTGTGAATATATACTTTTGGGCACGATTGTTTTTTGAGTTAGACAAAGGTTTTACCTGCCTGTGTGTGCAACAACAATTAGTGACGCGTGCATACTGCATACTATATTATTTCTCGTATATATCATCAATCAGTTTCTGATTCTGGTTCTTCTTCTAAGTTTATTGTGGAGTCTGGGAACTGCTTCGTCACAAGTTACCACACAATTTTCTGCTCACACGTGTGCGTGCTTTGCCTTTGTTTAAACATCACGAAGCTAGTACTCGATTCAGCTATAGTAAATTGCATCTCGCAAAGCAAGCAGCTCATGGGGACTCCTCACAAAGTCACCAACTACTTGCCTGCTATGCTGCCTTTGTTCTTCGTTGTCTCATATGCGTAGATTGCAAGATGGTTGTCTCCCTAAGTTCTTGGGACTTGGACATTCAAAGATTATTCTAGACGTTTTCATTTGAGGACATGCCATCTAGTGTTTATTATGGCCTCTTTGGATTGTGCTGTTGCATTCCTGTTCAGAGCATTGTCTGCCTTCAGCGTCCAAGTCATATGCTCTGAACTATATGACTAGCTTAAAACTCCCACTCCACACCATTTCTACAGAATTTGATGGTGTGTCTGTGTGCACCTATAGCTTGACTGCCTTCAGCGTCTCTTGAAATGACATGTTCAGGTCCCAAGCATACTGTGACGCTTAGTCACATTTCCTTCCGTCCATGATGAATTGTTGATTGAGAATTTTTCGTTCCTTAAGTCTGCAGAGTTCTTAAAACTGCAACAAATTATTACAGCCCTTTGTGTCAAGTTTGCAGCTTGTTGTTACTATAGTTAGTGACAAATAAACAAACGAGTAGCCAGAAGCCAAACAACATGAAATTTCTATGTGCGCTAGCTAGCTAGATTTGTCAAGAATAATTTGACCAGAACAAAATAACCAACTTCACTGAAGAGCCAATGACTAACTTGATGAGAAATGACATGTAGCACTATCTAACCTGTTCAACTGTGTTACTTAATTATCTGGCCTTCAGATGTCTATGGCTATTATAATGTTCTCTGTCATCTCTTTGTATGCTCATGTGTTGATAAAGTCTGTTGTTCTTAGTTGTCCGCATGATTCTCTGCACATATATCTATTTATGAAACAATTTCTCCAATAGATTGATGAACTACTTGTAACCCTTTGATGTGCACAAGTGCATGAATTGAATAGCAAAATGCTTTTAAAAAAACTGTACAGGGTAACATACTATTACATGCTCTCATCACTGTAATAACTACTCTTATCAGCTCTGTTGTCTGTTCTTGTTCCTTAATAGTTCTGCAATTTGTATGAGATTGAAACCAATTTAGTTTTTAGTTAGAAACTCAAATCAACATCCAACCAGGGTTCTGGCAGGGATTGGGTTTGGAACAATAGAATTTTAGCAAAATTCGTTCATCTTGGTGAGGCCCGAAACAACATTGTACCAACAATCAAAAAAAATTTGGTCCAATTTGAATTTTCAGTGTAGTATAGAGTTCAAACAAATCCAAAAGTTTTTCATTTGATATAAAAGTGCAAACTTATCAAACTATGTTCCATTGATTTCCTCTTCGATCGTGCCTCTGGAACAAATTTTGGCTAAAATTCAGCTAAATATTAGCTAAACATGAACATTTTCACTAGTCAACACAAATAAGTACTAGTCTAAAATTTCCAAGATTCACCCAATTTCGGTCAGGTTAGGAATTTTTTGCTATTTGAATCCCAGAACCCTGCATCCAACATTCCAACTACTTGTCAGTTGAGGTGGTTGGATTTGATCAAGGGCTTATGATTGATGGTGATTGGAAAAAAAAAGATGGTTTCAAGCAATTGAAACGAAAATAGTCTGACCATATTTAGTTTACTGCTAACTTAATGCTATGCATAGTTTATTTTTTCGAAAGCCACCAGCAATAGTTTATATGTCTAGTAACTGCAATTGTTATGATATTATCCATCAGGAGTCATGAGCCTGTCTAAGTCAAAGTGTGTTTATGTTTACAAAACCGATCTAATTATTGATTGGAACCTCCAATTACAATGTTGGTTGCTATTAGTTTGTTGTCAAATAATAGTCCAGTAAATTAGCTAGGCAAAGTTGCTTCTTTGTTTCTATCAAACGTTATATACGCAGAAGATACTATCAAAGCGTCACAGTTTCCCTATTTGAAATACTACGCTTTCTCATGCATGGGTATAAGCCAGTTAGCGTCTCAGCCGGAAAACCTGAAAGATTTGCTTTGGAAGAAGGATCAAGTTTCCTAGCTGGCTACTGTCATTGGTTTAATACTATACAGTAGACTTCAGATTGGTTGCAGACATAATTAATGCAAGCTAATAACAAATCTGAGCTGAAGCAAAAAATTTTGATCGAGCCATCGTTGGCGTTGTTCTTAGTGTTCAAATTATTCAACATGAATCCAACTGCAAAAAAAGGTCTACATCACAGCGCATGCATAGGGGTTCTCCTCGCTGATGAATTCACTGGGGTGTGTGCAGTGCAAGAACGCCGTCTCCTGGTAGCCTTTGAGCTCAGTGTGTGTGTAACTGACACCACCGTACGGTGGGTACCCGCCGGCGCACCCGTAGCCGTAACCGCCGCCGTACGGCGAGCAGGAGCTGCAGCCACAGCCGTAGCGGTGGCCCGGGTGCGAGTAGTCGACGAAGTGCGGGTGCGTGCAGGGGATGAAGTAGGGGGCGATGACCTCCTTGAGGACCTTCGCGGCGGCCTCCTTCGCCTTTTCCTTCTTCTCTTTCTCCTCCTTCTCCTTCTTCTCCTTTTCCTTGTCCGCCTTCTTCACTAGGACCTTCTCCTCCTTGATGATCACCTTCTTCTCGACCTTGTCGATGATGCCCTTCTTGCGCATCCTCTCGAAGATGTACTTGACGAGCTTGTCCTCCTCAAGGACACCCTCGACGGTGCACGTGTTCTTGCCGAAGTCCGTCTTGGCCTCGTAGATACCTATATATATTAGCGTGTGTGAAATGTCATTATTGATGGAATTATGAGATTACAGAGAGAGAGAGAGAGAGAGAGAGAGAGAGAGAGAGAGAGAGAGAGAGAGAGATTACTCTTATTCTCAAGCAACATCTCCTTGACCCTGACTGCACAGTCGGGGCAATGCAACGGAAGCTTTACAGTTATGACCTTCAGCTCCTGCGGCATTAATAACAAACCAAAGAAATGCATGAATGATGGAGCTATATATCGCGGAAAACCCAACATAAGAAGCAGTGTTCTTGATCAGACACTGCACACTACCGGTGCTGTACTCGCCATGGTCTATGGAAAGGCAGGTGAAATGATCAGAAATCTACATGCTGTGTTATCAGAGATCGATGCATGTACATGGAAGTCTCATTTACCTCCTTTTTGGTCTTGACCTCAACGACCATGTCGTCCTTGGGAGGCGCCGGTGGAATCAGCTCGACCTTCTTCCGGCATCCCTTCTCAACTTTCTTCCTGAGCTTCTCGACGTCGAACGCGAAGCCCTTCACTGTCACCTTCCCTGCCCCGGCGTCCACCTTCACCTCTTCAACCCCTGCCAGTTTATATATGTGCCCCATATTCAGAGACTCACACACAGTATAAGTTGGCGCAGTATGATCGATCATACGCATGCTCCTGTGTCTGTCTGCACTGCATGCATATGGCCGGCATATTGACATGCACCATTCGAAGCAACACACAAGTGCAGCAACATGTACAGCACGTCAAAACGCACCTTGGAACTCGGTGAACTCCGTCTGGATGTCGCGCGCGCACTGCCCGCAGTGGACGAACACCTTGTAAACGGCCGTCTTGACCTCCACCTTGGTCTCTTTGACCTCCACCTTCTTCTTGTCTGCCATGCCGACGCCGATTTCTGACTGTTCGCGTCACTCACTTCACTTGTTGATCGATGAGCCCCTTTGCTCGTTGCTACAGCTCCAAAACGCAGCGCACTAATAATGCTCGGGCGACATTGCAACTGATATGCAAGAGCAGAGCTGAAGGGGGGTTAATGGGGGCTTTGCTCTGCTGCATGCGGCGTGGCTCTCAGATGAAGGGGGGTTGTTGGGCATTTGTTGGAGGTGGTTCACGGATCCATGCGATGGTTGAGAAAAACTGAAAAAGCAGTGAGGTTGAGATCATCTACTTGGCATATGCTTTTCAATTGGAAGCTCACTTCGTCAATCCAAACCCATGCTAACACCCAAAGTGGTTGGGCTGTTGAAATTGACCGGTTGGTCAATGTGAAGGGAGACGTATATAAATTCTGCGTGCACTCCTTTGCCTATTCGTGTTCCAGAATAAAAGAAGGTATTTGACTATCTGCTGGTCCACTCTGGACCAGTGTGCACGATAGAGGCGACAAATCCGCAACCTTGTATGATGTACTCTATATAGAACAATTCACAACAGTAGGACGCAAAAGGAATTCCAGCAGACAGAGGTGCACTCAGCGCTCTGCACTCTGCAGGAAAAGCGACAGATCAGAGGAAAATGGAAACGGGGGTGAGGCTGAAGAGAACGAGCCCAGATCGTTTCCAGGTTAGGCCCACGAAAAACAGGCCGAGTTTTAAGCCCATGTCGCACGTCCCGCAAGGCCGCAATGCCCAAAGAGAGACAGAACCGTGAGACTGACGACCCCACTAGCAGCGTTCCTAGCAAGGCCAGCGGCCCAGCGTGCGGCCGTGCCGCCTCAGTGCCCCACCGTGCGTCCGGCCAAGAAAAACACCGGCAGTCCGGGACGCCTTGATCCGCGCCGCGCCGTGCCGTGCGGAAAGCAGGCGCGGGAGAGGGACCCGCATCGGAGTCGCACAGCTGGTCACATCACATCACATCACATCACACCACACGGCGCGATCCCAGCCATTGGCGGCTCCCACACCACACGACGTCATCAACAGGCACGAGCTGCTGTGGCACGGGTCCTCCGCTGCCCGCTCCGTGCCGCCCGGCCGGGCGCCACGACAAGCCGCACGGGCACACGAGCCAGGCAGGCAGAGGCAGCAGCCGCGACCGCGACGTCGTACACGGCGCGGAGGGGATGGGGATTCGGCGGGATCTGCGGCACGCGAGGTACCTCTGCCCCTGCCCGCCCGTGGAGAGTGGAGCCGTTGGGCCGCGCCCGTGGTCCGGCGCTCTTCTCTCACGTCGTCCGCCTGGCCCGCGACCCCCCAACCGGCCACCGTACTCGTACTCTCCTGTCAGTCCCGTGCACGACGCTGACGCCTGATGGTCCCTGCCAGACCTTGTTTAGTTTCTCTATTCTCCCTTTAAATTCCACTATAAAAAAAAAGATTTCCTATCACATCAAAATGTCGGCAAATGCATCAAGTACTAAATGTTGATGAAATCAAAAATTAATTACACAGTTTTATTGTACTTTGCGAGACGAACATTTTAAGCCTAGTTAGTCAAAATTTAGATAATTTTTACCAAATACAAACGAAATGCTACAGGAATTCTGATACAGTATTTTTCTCTCCAATTCACCCATCTAAACGAGGCCCATTCAATTTGTTGTGTCGTGTCACGCACGCTCGGTCGCTCGCAAGGCGTCCACAACACAGCCGATGTGGAGGTCTCGCCGCTTGTCGGTCACTCTCCACTCTCAGACTGCCCGCACTCATGAACCTCTATATTCATCCTCTATACGTCCTAGTCAGTAAGATTCTCTTCTCTATACTCAATTCTTCCGCACTCATCCATCCTCTATATCATCCTCTATCCATTCTATCTACTGTGGGACCCACTTGTCATTTTATCTAAATATATCCATGTGTGATCTAGTTTTGAAGGATTTATTGAGACAAATTTAATGGTGAAATCGAAATTTAATTTGGATTTTTGGTTTGTGAGTTATAGCATTTTTTTCTTTGTTTAGCTAGTGGGGCCCGTCACTATAGAGTATAGAGTAAGCACAGTACTACTCTAAATATAGAGTGAGAGAAAGGATAGAGTATTGTTTTAGAGTATCCAGTGCAGCAGTTTTTACTCTATATTCATACTCTAAAGCTTTAGAGTATCGTTTTAAAGTACCCACTGCGGCTAGTCTCAATTCTCAAAGCAAACCGAATGAATATTTTCATTGTCGTGACTCGTGAAAATTATGGTGAGTTGTGCCTTGTTTAGTTCCAAAATTCAGAATTTAAAAAGTGCTACGGTAAGACTTGCGGCTGATGCATGGAGTATTAAATTCTAATTGCACAGTTTGGGTGGAAATTACGAAATAAATGTTTTGAGTCTAATTAATCCGTGATTTGACACTAAAGTGTTACAGTACACTTCTGCTAATGATAGATTAATTAGTCTTAATAAATTCGTCTCGCTGTTTTTAGACTAGTCGTGCAATTAATTTTTTTTGTTAATACCTGAAAACTCTTTCCGACATCGCACAAAATATTTAATGTGATATTTCTGTCAAAAACTTTTCGAAACTAAGCGAGTCCTCTGTTCCAATTCGAGCCATTTGCCGGAGTAAAAGGAACCGAGGGACAAAAGGTATTTCTGTTCAAACAAGACCGTACCGTCAGGGGATAGAGAGGGGGGGGGGGCAGCGATTTTTACCCGATATATCTCGCGTTTTCTCGTCAGTTACAGATCTGATCCGACCCCTGAGGTCAGGTAAACTCTCCCCATCTCTTCCCACTCGCACCTCGCCACCTCCCCCTCCTCGCTCCATTTCTCTTTTCTTCGGCCTGTTTTCCCCATTTCCGCCGTATTTTATTCGATTTCGAGGTCGGTATTCGGGTGCAGAGAGAAAGGTCACGTCCAACCGCCGCGACCCGCGCATGTGAACTGTGCCCGACGAGGCGCGCGGGCGCGGGTGAGGTGAGCTGCGCCGAGGCGGAGGGTCCGCGTCGGATTCGGGAGGCCAGGCCTAGGGTTTTCACCACCCCGCCCGCCCGCCGCGAGATGGACGGCCGGGACCAGCACCAGCAGCAGGCTCAGGCGCAGGCGCAGGCGCAGGCGGCGCCGCGCGTGGGATCCCCGCCGCAGGCTGGCGCCGGCGGCGGCGTCATGATGCAGCACGCCGCCGCCGCGTTCGGCGCCGCCGCCACGCCGCCCGGGATGCCGCCGGCCTCGGCGGCCAACGTTATGCACGGGATGCCCCTCGCCTTCAACAACCCCATGGCGCCGTCGCCGGGCGCCTCGTCGCCGATGAACATGAAGCCCGCGGACATGCCGCCGGGGCCCATGTACCGCGCTGATTCCGGCGCGCCGGGCTTGCAGCAGCAGCATCCCGGCTCCGGTGGCGTCGCCGTGAGCGGTGGGGAGCTCGTGAAGAAGAAGAGGGGGAGGCCGAGGAAGTATGGCCCGGACGGGAGCATCGGTTTGGGACTCAAGTCCGCGGCAGCGGCGGGCACTGAAGCGGCGGGCGGCCAGTCCGGTGGAGGCGGCTCTAGCTCCAACCCCGACGGCAAGCGCAGAGGACGGCCCCCTGGGTCCGGCAAAAAGAAACAGCTCGATGCTTTGGGTAATAGCCTACACCACCTCTCTGCCTTGCTTTTATGTCTCAATTCTCCAAAGTATGCGCTTACATAAGGCCATGCCTTGGCCCGTAGCGGTAGCCATTGAAAACGTGGTGCTAGGGGCCTAGGGCCCTGGAGGTATATGACGTGATTTCTGGAATACGTTTTTTTATTTATTATGTCATCTTTTTTGTGCCTTTAACTAGATGACTGGTGCAAGAATTTGTTTTTAAAGGATCCCCCCACATTCTGAAGTAATTAAAAATAGAATGGAGGTGGTGCAGGCATTTTAATATTTTGGTGAAGTACAGGCATTGCCTTTATTATTATGCACTGTATAAACAGGATAAGTAGCATCTATTCAAACACGAGCCTGGTCTTTAAATATTGTATTTCTCATCGCAGGTTGCTTGCGTTTTTTTTCTTTTATACTAATAAGGATTCATGTATGTGCACATACCGACCAAAGATGGATAATTTTTTTTTCCCCTCGTAACTTAATCATGCTTAGATTTGTAGTAATCTCTAGCCTTTTACCCTTGCCAACCAATAAGGGCAGTAGATATTTGTTTTTACTTGGATTTTTTTCACCACCACCATATTTCATTGCCAGAATGTTAATGATAATGTCATTTACAGGTTTCTTTTTAAAATATAAAGAATTTGTTGCAGCAATTCTCACTGCGTGTGTGCTTTTCAGGATCTTCGGGGACATCATTTACTCCCCACATAATAACTGTGAAGCCTAACGAGGTATTTGAAACCATCATGTGATGTGCCTAAGTTACATTCAAGGAATATTTCTGTATTCATGACTGAGTGAACTGCTGTTCATGACATGCTGTTTTTTGTTGAAATGTTCTTGCCTATCCCTTGGCTTGCAAATTCCAGCCACTCTCCAGGCTTTTATACTGAACTGACGAGCTTCCATAGAGTCACATTTATATCTAATAATGGACCAACAAGAGAGAGCTATATGCCTTTTTTTTTCCTTCTAGAATAAGCTCAAAACATTTCTTGCATGGTCTTTTCAGTATTTTTAGTGTTATCCTTTTATACCTTTTTCTCTTGCTGTCAACTCCCGTGAAGCTTCCCATGTTTTCTGCGCCATCAATGAATACTTAGGGGGTGTTTAGATGCAAAAAAATTTGGAATTTTGCTACTGTAGCACTTTCGTTTGTATATGGCAATTAGTGTCTAATCATGGATTAATTAGGTTCAAAAGATTCGTCTCGTGATTTACAACCAAACTGTGTAGTTAGTTATTTCTTTTACCTATATTAAGTGTTCCATACATGCGTCTAAAGATTGATGTGATGAAGAGAGTGTAAAAATTTGGAATTTGGAAGGGAAGTAAACCAGGCCTCAGCACACATCTGTTCAACATATTACAGAGTTCATTTGTATAGTGCGTATAACACATTGCACAGGGGATATTTTTACAAATTTTGGAGAATGTTCTGTTGATTCTATCTTGGCTTGCTTTCTACTTGCATTAATAGTATATTTACCAGTTGGCAACAATTTTAGTGGCATTAATGGCTTGGTGTTTTTGAGCCTGCTGCTTTGTTGTACTGTACCACTGACAATCTAATCAGAGATTATGCACGAAATTATCTCTGTATTTTCAGGATGTTGCATCCAAAATAATGGCTTTTTCTCAACAAGGCCCGCGCACTACATGCATAATTTCGGCAAATGGCGCTCTGTGCACAGCAACACTGCGTCAACCAGCAACCTCTGGTGGGATAGTGACATATGAGGTATATTCAGGTTCAATTGTTCAGAGCACAGGCGATGCTTTTATTTTACTACTGGGTCTTTTTTGAAGCAATAACACATGTTTAAAATTGAAGCTGATTTATTTCTCTTTTTTTAACATTTTTGGCCAGACAAAACGACTATGGTTTTTCTGTTAGCATGTTTTTCCTGGGATGCTAATTAAGCAAGCATCTCTGTGCAATTGAGTAGGGTAGGAGCCAGGGCCTTTTGGTGCTGTCACTTGACAGCATTAGATTCTACGAATTCATGGCTATATTACTGTTGAGCTAAGAGAAAACAATGCAAATAATCATGTTTCTAACACTAGTGACATCAGTACCTATCTATTCTGGATCCACCCTGCAATTGACCATGGAGAGGCCTTGCAACTATCAGCAATCTCTTTTCAGTTGCATTGTGCTCTAGTAACATTTCGATGAAGTTAATTACCATATAGCATTGATCCACTTAACTTGCATATTTCCATTATTTTCCTCTTGGCTATTACATGTTTACATTTGTCTGCATTCTTGCTATTTTTATAAAGGTATGCCCTGCTTTTTGGAAGCACATGTAAGGTAGCTTGCCTGCTTTCTTTGTCAACTTGGTTTTAGACGATATATGGCTGTATTTGTTTTCAGTTATCATCTCATCTAGGCAGGATAAAAACAGGGAACTTAGGAGCGCATATTCATTGGTGCCTCTGAGTGCAAAGTGCAAGAGCAACTCACAATATTTTCATCTTAATGTAGTAACAATCATATAGAACTCACCCACTGAATTTTACATATCTCTGTTACTTTTCTCTTTGGGTTCCATTTGCCTTCAATCTTGGTCAACTTGACTTCTGATGAAAGGCAGAATGACTACAATTTAGTTATATTATAAGCTTTCCATCTCAGCTAGGAAGGATAATACAGTAAAAAACTGAAATGACAGGTCAAATAACTAACTGTGATGCAACAGTTCATTTGTGAATCGAGGACAGACTGCAAAACCCATCCGCAATATTCTAAACCCATCTGCAATATTCTAATTTTTATTTTCAAATGCTGTGATAAATTCACATGATATGAATTTCTTTGTGGTGACCTGTTGCAGGGCCACTTCGATATACTCTCTCTGTCAGGCTCGTTCCTGCTTGCAGAGGACGGTGACACTCGCAGCAGAACAGGTGGTTTGAGTGTGGCACTGGCTGGAAGTGATGGACGCATAGTTGGAGGTTGTGTTGCTGGAATGCTGATGGCAGCGACACCTGTACAGGTTCTCTATTCCTATATGGTTGTTCACCCTTCATTTCCATTTAGGCCCTGTTTAGTTCCCAGAAAATTTTGCAAAATTTTTCAGATTTCCCGTCACATCGAATCTTTAGACACATGCATGAAGCATTAAATATAGATAAAAAATAAAACTAATTACACAGTTTAGACGAAATGGACGAGACGAATCTTTTAAGCCTAATTAGACCATGATTGGACAATATTTGCCAAATAACAACGAAAAGAGCTACAGTGCCATTTTGCCAAAATTTTTGCATCTAAACACAGCGTTAGCAAATGTGCCAGATAGGGACGCCAATGCCTTCTGTTACAACTATTTAAGCCTTCTGTTTTGCAGGTTGTAGTTGGCAGTTTCATTGCTGAAGGTAAAAAGCCAAAAGAAGAGCAACCGAAACGTGAGCCAACATCGGTGCCACCACACACAGCTGGCTTTGGGGCGGCCTCGACTGCCAGCCCCCCATCGGATGGTACATCAAGCGAGCACTCTGATGATCCAGGGAGCCCCATGGGACCAAACGGTAGCACATTCACCAACGCGGGGCTTCCTCTGCACTACACATTTGCTTCAGCTGGTTGGTCACTATCAGGGAACCAAAGCCGCTATGATCCAGATCTAAAGATGGTGACCGACTGATGGGTGCCGTTTCACAGCTTCCTTGTTAGCAGTTGACCTAGTTGAGTAGGCTCAGGACTTCATGCACTGGCTCCAGTGGCGCAGCATCTGACAATAATTGAGGAATCCTGGGAATGATAAAGCCTTCAGGAATGAGTAGGGCACGAGTAATAAGTAGTACCAGTGCATGCCTTTGCCTTGTTATGTTGTAGTTACTAGTTTGTATCTGTATGGTTTCACTGTCAGGAGTCATGCAGCATTCCTTCTGGTTTCCATCTGTATCAGCGGAGTGCAACGATTCTCTTATCAATGGATTGGTATTGCTCTCCACATCACTGTATGCCATTTGTTCATCGCTGTATTGCAATTCTCCCCTGGGGTTCACACCTTTGCATTAGATATAGACTATATATTAGACCGGGGTGCACATTTGCTCTTTGAATGAACTCAAGCGGACTTTGTTCTTATTTAATTTGCAAGCGTGTCTTCTCTCTCTTTTTTCCGTTTTATTTTGAAACATGATGTCCACAAAAGATTATGTTTTCCTGTGTTTCAAATAATACACCTGCTTTCAGCTTCAGACAATAAAGGGACATAAAACCATATCCCCTCATATTTTGACAGTTATGTCACTGTTATAATTCATCAGGATACCTTGCTACAACAAGAGGGTATCAAAGAGAGCCAACTAAGAGCACATCTTTTTTTAGGGAAATTCTTCATTCATTCATGGTTTGGTCTTTCTTGGTTGTTGGTTCACTTCCTTTCATGAAGTCTCATGCATGTGCTTGCAGCGATGACAAATGGCATGGTTGTCGCCGTATAACTTGAAAAACAAAAATGCTTAAATTTGGTTTCTGCTAATGCTTATGCTGAAATGTTGTGAGAGGAAAACGTTGTTCGTTTGTTGAAAAGTATTGCTGAAGTAATGCAGCAGAACAGGGCCATATCGTTACCTAGATGAGGGCTGAAATTTCTTACCTTATTAGATACATGCTCATGCGTTGTACTAGGACCATAAATTTTTGCCCACACCTACAATGACGGACTTAATCATTTTTACAAAATAATAAAAAGTTAATAAATGATTTTGCACATGAAATTCTATTTTTTTTTCAAATTCATCCAGCGAGGCAATGACGCATCACTGTAGTACTTGGTTCCTTGTGCAGAAACTCGTTCCAGCTAAGGTTGCGCAGTTGGGAAACGTACAACGAATTGGTGGCCTGCCGCAATATGCCTTCTTGAGCTCCGAGCAATACGCTTCAACGCTCACAAGCTGGAGCTACGAACTCAGCTCCGAGCAATTCTAAGCTTTCTTGAGGGACTCGAGAGATAGCGCCCCCGCTCGGTCAGCGGCTGGGGCATTTTTGCCGCGCTCAATTGCCGTCGGTGACATCATATCGGGCGGCTTGGCTTTCTTCCCAGGCCTGGGAAAGAGCCATGAGAGGATCTGCGGCCCTCTTTGTTCATCCGCGAGTAAGCCGATGGGAGCAGAACCCTGTTGCTGCCCACCTTGCTCGTCATGGATGGGGATGGTTGGACAGGCGGCCAGGGTGTTCTGTAATCTGTACCAACACTGGTGCCAACCCTCTCCTTGTCGTGTTCACGCTTGCAGATTGAAGTCCTGGCGGCACGGATGCTGATCGGACCCTCCCGTACGTGCTCTCCTCGCTGTGTGCTCGCAGATTGAAGTCCAGGCAGCACGAGTGTTGATCGAGCTCGTTCGTGGTCTCCTCGCCGTGTACCCTCGGATGATGTGTGTGAGACCGGTCGTTTCCATGCCTATGTGATTGATTGGGAAACCGAGCACGCAACGTATGCATATATCGAAACCATATTGTATGTGGGCATGCAAGATACGACTTTAGGGGGCACGCGATCGACAGATCGGGGCAACAGACGCAAATATAATATAGGAAGTAGATTTTTCTAGAGCTTTTTTAGGTGTGTTCGTTTGGATGATTTTTCCGGAGCCTTTTTTAGGCCAGAGTCTGATGCAGGCCAGAGTCCGATGCCGTGTTTTGTGGGATTGATTTCATTCTGCCGATGGACGATATATTCCGAGCCTTTTAGGAGCGGTAATGCTGTCCGTCCGGACGCTCCTGACGCCATCCCAACGACCCCCTCCTATCTGATCGTCCACTCGCCCCTCGTACCGGTGCTCAGGAGGCACCTAGGTTAGAGGCAATGGCCACCGTGAGGACCAGGCGCGGGGCATCCGCAGCGTTCCCTACCGCCTAGGCGTAGAGTGGCGCGGCTTGTCGCCTTCGAGTCCCGACACTCGTCTGTCGGCGCAGCACGCGGCTGTCCTCTCCCATTCGCGCAGCTGATGCCCCCTGTCGAGGCGCGCAGCCATCGCCGCCGGCCCCCACCTACGAGCACCGTCGGGCCGCTGCCTCCAGTGAACTCCACACGCCAACGAGCCTTCATTCTCTCAAGCAGTAAGGAGATGTTGCGCTGAAAGCGCATATTGCAAGCGTATGTTTCAAGTGTTTCAGACGTTTCAGAGGTATGTTGCAAGTGTTTCAGATGTTTCAAAGGTACATTGCAAGTGTTTCAGTAGATCCGGACATTGTATTTGTTGCAATGGCTATATACATATGTCGCAAGTATTTTAACTGGGTATTGTATATAGTTCACACGTATGTTGCAAGAGTTTATCTGCATGTTGCATATGTTTGTAATAGCTTTCAAGTGTTTTTAGGTGTTTTGCAAGTGTTTCGGACGTGTGTTGCAAACTTGCAACCTCTCTAAAAAAAATACGTATGTTACAAATGTTTTAGCTGTTTTAGTCGTATGTTGCACATGTTACATCTTTATGTTGCAAAAGTAGATCTGATGTTGCACATGTTGTAATGGGATTCACCTACCGCAGCCGCCTACTGCAGCTGTTGGGGCGCCGCCGAGCGGGCGCAGACGGTCCCGCATGCATGCGCGTGGGAAGCCGAGGGGGCACAAGCGGTCCCCACATGGGATCGGGCAGCACGAGCGATGTCCGGGCGTGCAACATTCGCATGGGAACCGGAGGGGGCGCGAACGGTCCCCGCGCGGGGTCATGCGGCACGGGCGACGTTCGGACGACATGGGCCCTCACTTGAGTGAAACAGGCACGGGCATCCAGACATGGGCGTATGTCCGTACGTCCGGACGCTAGCAACACCGTTTTATGGGTAGAAATCTAGCTAGAAAAGCGTAGCAGGAATTCGATGCTTCGCTTTTCTTCCTCTCTGTTTTTTTTAATGCCGCTTGTCTCCCTCTCTTGCTTCAAGCGGCAGTGTTCCGCGACTCTGTGAGCAGAGTATTGGTTACTTTTTTTAAAAAAAAAATGGGTGTTTCAATTACTCATTTGCATGCAGCAGCAGCAACGATTACATAAACGTATTAGGGACGATGCCTGTGATCAGCTCCTCCCATTCAACGCTCATAACCCAGCTCCTCCCCTTTTAATCAATAATTAAAAATTTTCTTATATATACAATAAGACATGTAGGTTAATTAGTCTCCATGCCATTTTCTATAGCGTTATTTTCAAACAGCCTTCTCATCTGAGTTTCTCCGATTTTTGCCAAAATAAAAGCTGTTTGCATCGACCATAAATGTTACTCCGTATTAGATACAGACTCTAGTCTAGACATAATAAATATATAATAACTTTCTAATCGTCTCTTGCTCGTATATCTACCGAGGATCAATACAATCACGTCCAAACATTAGGGTTTCAAACAATTTCTTCCTGCAGTGGGAGACCCTAAGAAATCTGAGGACCGACCAAGGACTTTGTCCGGTCATCCTGCGTTTGCAAGCTGTGGTGCAGCATCGTCGCAGACCCCTCCTTCCGCAAGCTCCACGTGGCCTATCATGCCGCCGCCGCATCGTCGGAGCCGGAGGTCCTGCTCGTCACAGAAACCCGCAAGCCTTGTCCCAGGTTGGCATCCCCAGCGGATACCGCCTCGCCGGCGTCTGCAACGACTGGCTCTGCTTCGCGCTCGACCACGATCAAGCGCCTGTGGTCGTGTGCAACCCCGTCACCGGCGAGACGCTGCAGCTTCCAAAGGCACCTCCGCTCCCTACAGGGGACCCCCAGCTGTCGCATCTCTTCGTCTTGGGGTTGAGCACACCGACCAAGGAATACAAGATGTTCAGGCTCTCTTTCCCACGATGGCACACATCCACAGATGAGACTAACTACATAGCCAATGCTCCTACCTCTCCCGGTTTCACCCAGTCCAATCTCCGGCGCCGGTACACATCGACGGGAATATATTCGTGCCGACCGCTGATTTGGCAGACAAACGAGCCCGCGCTGCGCGAATGTTGGTCGTCGATGTGGCCGCGGAGACGCCCCGCTCGTACCGTATCCCGTACAGCTTCGATGATTATCACGAGGCCTGGCACCATCTGCGGGGTGGCTTTTGTCTGTTGGCCGACGGCTTCGATCTGAACGGGCAGATGTGCCTCGTCGTGAACGTTGGCTTTTATCCTGTGTCTCGCAAGAAGACCCAGTTCTGGGTCATGAAGCCGCCATGTGAGCTTGAGGGCAAGGAGCAGGAGGACAACAAGCTGTATTGGGATCTACGCTATAGCTTCTGCTTCGACGACCCCTTCGCCCTCACCATGCCGAGGGGCGCCTGGATTGACCACGCCCAGACGTTACACTACAGGTTTGGAAAGTTTGTGTACAAGTATGACACGAGAGGATACTCATCGTCCTCCAACATTGATTCTCTCTCGTTTGACGAGCGACTGGATCTCCCAGATGATCCTCGGTATCCGTCATTGTCTTCTGATAGGTTGGAGTTTTGCCGGTGGAGCATCTGCGGAGGTTATCGCCCCAGCCTGCTCTCCCCTCTCGTCTTTGCATTGCCACCATCCCAAGACGAAAAGGGGAAGAAACGACCACAGTTCGAACACACCTTGCTACGTGCTTTGAAGGTGGAGCTTGATGAGCATATGGATGGTATACGAGAATAAAGCCTTTGTGCAACATGTAAAATGGATATTAAGGACGTGATTTTCCTTATACTTTTATAGGGTAATTATAGTGAGTGCCACTTTACTTATATTGACCCGTGACACTCAACTTATATTTCTTTTATACCGAACTTTACTAAACCTGCTCAAACTTAAGTTAGTTATAAAACTAGCAAACATATTTACAACGAAACATACATTTTTATCAACTTATTTATGGATCAGGTCTATTTATGACACACAAGCTTATGAATTTGTGTTTTGCTCCGGTGGTCCTCTTTAAAAACTCTTTACGGATCTTAAAGCAGCTTGGTCATAAACTATAATTACTAATTTCATCTTGGACTTGGATTGAGGCCGGTCCTAGAATTGTGTTAAGTCAGGCTTTGAATAAATTATTTCTTAGAATTGTCTTAAGTTAGGTTTTTCTATGTTTGACTAAATTGATAGAAAAACGTAGAAATGTTTATGGCACCAAATAAACATATTACAAAATAATATTTTATGTTGTATCTAATCTTATTATTGCTAATTGGAGGCCCAACAGAGACACCACGTTAATTTTTACTAGACACGCTAGGAAAAGAAATAAATTCTCAAAATTCTCACAAGAATCAAAAGCATTTGACCTTTAATATAATAGACTAATCATCATTACTATTATATTTTTTTAACAAATTACCCCCTCTACCATTATGAAAAATGCATAAAGTAACCTCCTAATTTTGCATATAAATTATCCACCTCTGCTATTAGAAAAATAATTTAAAATAACCCCTACATTGTATGTAAATTACTCACATTTGTCATTATGAAACATAATTCAAATAACCCCTAAATTTACATCTAAATTACCCACCTTTGTCATTATGAAACATAATTCAAAATAACCCCTAACATATTGTAGCTAAATTACCTAGACTTTTCATTATCAAAGATAATTTTAAATAACCCTCTAACTTTGTATCCAAATTACGCACATCTACCATTATGAAAGATAATTTAAAATATCCCTAATGATTTTATAAATTACCCACCATTTAATATTAGTAATTTAATTTTGAGCACTCTATCATCATAAAACAATACTCAATCCATTCTAAATTATAAGACGTTTTGGCTTTTCTAGATACATATCTTTTTCTATGCACATAGATATACACTATGTCTGATACCATGGTTTTAAATAGCGAGCTAAGGCTAAAGTGTTTAGCGTTTTATAAACCGTAATTAGCGGACTTTAGCGGCAAAATAGCGATAAAATTGTGCATGAACGCAAATAGCGGCACAATTTTTTTCAAGCTATTTCGGGCTATAGCGGCAAAAATAGCGAGCTATTTAAAACCATGTCTGATACATATTAAAAGAATGTATCTAGAAAAGTCAAAAGGTCTTATAATTTGGAATGGAGAAAGTACTACACAAATAATCTATGATATAACAAATTGCCCCCCTAACAAATTCACATGTTTAGTGCTGCGGTGTAAGCCGAGTTCCAACTAAACATGTGTAAACCAATACTACTAGAACCTCGACTCTTTTTAATAAAAAACAAATTTCAAATAAAAGATAAAGAACACTAAAGTTTCTATTTAACATTTGAAAAGTTTCAACGGCTTGGTTAAAAGTTAAAAGCTAAACTATAGATTTATAAAGTCATAGAAAAGGAATGTAACAAGAGTTTATATATCCTATAAGTACATTAGAAGAGAAGATAAATTCTAAAAATTCTAACTAGAGGTTCTCATCGAAGCTTAGATGTTAATCATCACAAGACAACAAAAGACAAATAGGACCTCATCGAAGCTTGCACGTTAATCATCACAAGACAACAAAAGACAAAACAAAATATAGATCCTAGAAATTCCCACAAAAATCAAAAACATCTTACTATCAATTAGGTATAGCATAATCACCAATGACATCAATCGCTATTAGATCTATTCGGTTCCCTAAAAAGTTATTCACCTCTGCTATTGTGTACAACAATATAAAGTAATTCATGACTTATATTTACATGACCCACATACACCATTAAGAAACATGATCTAAATATTAGACCTAAATTTGCATCTAATTACCCACATCCTCTAGCATGATCGATGATTTGCATAGTTCAGAAGAGAGAAGATATAGTGCAAGGACCTTGGATCCCTACTGAAGATTAAAAGATGCCTTGGCTGCAAAAGAGAGCCATAGATTTAGAAGAATCACTAATGAATCTTTGATTTTACCACAGTAGTTTTTTAAAATATCATTTCAGATTTTTTTGTAGTTTTACTTGGGTTTAGAATTTGTTTATCTATATAAATCAGATGTTCTCCCCAATTTTGCCAAATGTGTCCGATATCTTCTGTTTATTAAAATAATTAACTGACTTTTGTGTACTAGTGCTTGCTTTTGGTTTGACCAATGTAAACATTTAATTTTTCCTCCCAAGAGAAATGTTCTGCGATATATTAAATCCACTAATGATAGGGTCATATTCTGGATAACAATAGATACAGAGCATTTTTAAAATGAATAGAAATCTGTAGGTGGCAACACTTTTACTCGCATGGAGCTAAAGAAAACCAGTCTTTTCTTGGTTCAATGCCAATGACATGTATAGGAGCTACGGTTTCTTTGGTTGGGCTTTTTTTCTTGTAAAAGGCAAACATTATTAGCAGCATCGTGCTGCAATGTTGGTGAATAAGTCACCAATTATAGATTGTAAGATTGTCCTAGTAGGATAGCTATTCACATGACTAGTATTGTTACAGATGACCTGCAGTTGAAAACTACTTGAGCTCAATGATCTAAAAACGGTGAAGCCAAAATAACATCAAACTGTGAAGGGAGGCAAAAAAAAAAAACAGCAGTAAATATATAGAACGCGGCAGCGCCCGTGAACGAACGACGATTTTACATTGCAATCGAACAACTTAACCAAGGTTCAACCTGACAACAGCTAGAGCATTTTTATTCTAGGACGACTTGCGTGCACGTGCACGTGCACACTGCATACCCGTTACTACCAGTCGCTACCGATACAGCCAGCTGATCGATCTCTCGGTCGCTACACAAAAACGCAAGTGCGACCACGATCCCGGCCGGCCTCCTCTGACGCAGTCACCTAGATGTACTTGCCCGACGCCGGGTACGTGCTGCCGGCGGACGGGTACGCGGGGTCGACGGCCGCGCCGGCGCCGTGGCGGCCAGTCGTGGCGGCGTCCGCGCGGTGCTCGACCTTCTCCTGGTGCTTGTCGGCGCTGGCCTGGTCCTTCTTGGCGCGGGCCGCCTCCTTGGCCATCTCCTTCTCGCTGTGCGTGGCCGCCGTCGCCTCGCCCGTCTTGCCCTGCATCTTTGCCGCCGCCTCCTTCGCCTTCTCCTTCGCCTCGCTCACCATGTCCTTGGCCTTCACCTTCGCCGTCTGCATCCTGTCAAGGCTGTGCTACCACCAGCTGAGCTGGCTACCCTCTCGAGTGGGCTAGCTAGAGTGTTCACTTGGACGGAAAGGAATGTGTGCGCGCTGCGACTGCGACTCTGTGTCGTATGCTGGCTATCAGCGGTGGGCGGTAGCTGCCGGAATTTATAAAAGCAGCCAGGCTGGGTACTGTTTGAATCTTCAAAACGCGACGTGGGCGGCATGCAGTGGCTGGTGAGCAACCGGAGCTGCACGTCGCACCGTGAGGTGGCAGCCTCGGCGGGCTCGCGGCCTCCGACCCCGCCGCGTGCCCTGTGTGGCAGATGTCGGTGCAGTGCCTGAGCAAATCAGCTTGTTTGCTACTCCGTAGCTAATAAGCGGTTCAAAGTATTGTTAACTGATTTATGTGAGAGAAAAATACTACTGTCTGACTGAAAATAAACGGCTGAAAGCTCAAGCGAACAGGATCTTGGTGAAGGCAAATATCAGCCTGTTCGCTTGGATTAAAAATAAACGACTGAAAGTACCGTTGACTGATTTATTATGAGAGAAAAACACTGCTGATTAACTGAAAATAAGCGAATAAAAGCTCAACCGAACAGACTGATCATCATCACCTAGCGAATGTGTGCTGAGCGGATCAGCGTCACATCGCCGTATACGGCCTGGCTGCCGGCTGCCGTACGCGTGTAGTATCGTTGTCGGATATAGTCGCATGGACATGAGATTGTGGGTTCAAAAATGTTAAAGGCCTACTACTTGAACGGAGAATTAAAAAAACACTTCGAATGAAATGTATATATGAAATAGATAAATAGAAAATGAAATTTTTATATGAGAAGGTGTTTGATAAGTCACTAGAACACAGGAAATATAAACAATGAGGCTCTAGTGAGATTTTCTATAACTTTCCTCTAAAATCAAATGCAAAGAAAAGTTTTCTGTGTTTTTTTAGAACCGATTCCTGTGAACCAAAGAACGTGAATAGAAACTGTACATTTTTTTCTTTGTTTTTTCTACAATCAAAGGACTAAAAGGTTGTTTTTTACACCTTAACTAAAAGTTCATTTTTTTCTTTATCACCTATAAAATTGGATTTTTATTCTCTTCTTTTTTTAACACAGGAAAGAGCGTATATTTCAACCATGAGCGTGATTACAATCATAGTCCAAGGCTGCCGACGCGCAGGTCGGAACACCTTCAGACATAAAACAAGAAGAAAACACTCTCCTGCTAAAAAAAACTCTCCTGCTAAAATGCCCTAAAGCATGAACTACTTCATTAGCACTCCTGTGAGATTTTGTGACTTTGGCCCTGTTCATCCGGCTTATAATCCGTACTTTTCAGCTTGTTTTTTCAGCCGGAACAATATTTTTCTCTCACAACAAATCAGCTAACAGTGTTTTTCAGCCGGCTTATCAGCACAACCGAACGGGGCCAAAGTCTTGAAAACAACTCAACATTTCTTTTGCCTGCTCAACGATGATGCAACCAGGGGACCGATTAGGACTGTTGCTGTTGAGCACTTGTACAGTAGCCAGGCAGTCAAATTCTAGCCATATAGGTCCCATAGAGGTCGAAAGAGCATTTTGGATTCCCGTCAAAGCCGTTAGATTTTCAGCTTCTTCCACAGCGGAACATAAATGGTCACTGCCGTTAGATTTCAGCTTCTTCCACAGAGGAACATAAATGGTCACTGGTCTAGCCTGAGAAAACCACCCCGCTCAAATGATTCCTAGCCACAAAACCTAGGCCTACATGTCGCTTGATAGGGTCAAAGCCTGCATCAACATTGAGTTTCATCCATCCTAAAGGGGGAGGTGTGCAAGGGTACCTTTTATGGATTGTTGTTTGATCATTATGTTTCAGGAAATCTGAATTTGAGGTACACATATTTTTTTCCCTTTAGCATTAACTGGATGTGTTGTGTCTCCCTCAAGCTTCAGAGAACGAAGATAATTTTCTAGAAAAAAAATACAGAGACAGAGATGGGGCATTGGCCAGTCCCAAACACATTATCATTTCTGTGGTGCTAGATTCTCCGGAACAGCAACATCAATTTAACTCTGATGTCTTTGTTGGCGCTATTAAGAAGAGCAAGAATCCAATTAGGTCCTGTATAAGTGAAGGCTGAATCTTCAGGGAGGTTCCATGACTGACGTAAAGCATGTCTAAGCGTCGATGCAAAAGTGCAGTGAACCATGGCATGATGACCATCTTTGGGTTCCATACCATAAATTGGGCAGGTTGCATCATATATAAGGTGGTGGCGCAGCCTGTTTGATTGGACCCCAAACTATTATGGGCTAGTTTCCAAATAAAATTTTTTACCTTTTGTGGCACCGGGGTTTTCCATTTTGCGTCATAGATTTTCCTGTCAGCAGACATGCTAGCCCCACAAATTGTTCTTGGATCTACCCTCCAATGCAAGTTTATAAGCACTTCTGACAGAGAAAATATCGTTGTTTTCGTAGTGCCATGCTAGAATGTCATCATCCTCAGCAACCAGAATTTTGAGATTGAGAATTTTTTCAGCTTCATGAAATAGGAACATTTTCCTTATTAGTGGTTCATTCCAGCCCCTTGGGTTTTGAAGCATCAGATCAGCCACTTTTCTTACTCTCGAGCTTTTAGGAGGGCTTGAAATTTTAAGCGAGTCTGATTTAGGTATCCAGTTGTCCCTCCAAATATTAATATTTTGACCGCTGTTGACTCTCCAAATGACGCCTTTCTTTAGAAGATCCAGGCCATGCTCAATGCTCTTCTAGACCTGTGAGGAATTCTGAGGAAAGCTGTATCTAGCAGATTTTCAAAAGGATAGTATTTTGCTTTTAGCAATTTTGCGCACATGCTGTTAGGATATATAAGCAGGCGCCAGGCTTGATTCGCTAGGAGAGCTTGATTAAACATCTTCAGATCAATCAGTGCTTATCCTCTAGGAGAGTCGCGTCGAGCGGCAGCGGCTCCAGCTAGGGTTAGCGGCGCGGCCAGGGCTAGCCGGCCAGCGCCACGGCGGGCAGAGGAGCCTGCGTCCCTCACCCGGCTGGCGGAGCCGTGGAGGCAGCAGGCGAGCAGCTGTGCCGCACGCGCATTGCAGTCGCAGGCGCCCGGGCGACGCGGCAGCAACGGATCGGCGGCGCCGGGAGGCGGCCAGGCGAGGCAGCAGCATGCCACACGCCAGCGAACAGGCCAACGGCAACGTGAGGTTCAGGTCGTCAGCAACAGCAAGGCAGCAGGCAACAGGCCAACAGCAGGTATATACGTATATACTTTGATTCACTAATTTATTTATTTTTTGCTTGTATAGATTGCTTCTAATGAATCATGAAGAATACGACTACGACACTTTGTGAATGCGTCATCATCTATCGATTTTTTGTTGGTTAGTTCTAAAAATTGTATCTTTTACTTCTGTTTATGCGTTTTATGATGTACTTTTGATTGATTATCATAGTTATCATGTAAAAGGTTTAAAATTGCTATATCTTAGCTTTGAACTAGATATAATTAAGTGAAGTTGGTCTAGCTCTCTATTGCCTAGCCCCCCCTAAATTTTTTTTCTAGATCCGCCACTGTCTGCCACCAGGAGGAAAATGTAGGGAAACAAGGGGTCTCCTTGTCTAAGGCCACAGGTGGGCGAGATGGATTCTAGGAGCTGCCCATTGAGACGGACAGGATACTTGACAATTCTGATGCATTCCATCACCCAACCAGTCCACCTATTTTGGAAGCCCAATTTTTGGAAAGCTTTCTCCACATAGTCCCAATCAACACGATCATACGCTTTGGCCAAATCGAGTTTATAAGCACAGAATCCCCCTCTTTTGTCATTGCACTGTTGAATAACATGGAGGCATTTAAAAGCGATAATGGCGTTGTCTGTAATCATCCGGCCTGGAATAAAAGCACCTTGAGTTGGGGAGATGATGTCCTGCAGATGTGGTCGTAATATGTTGACCAAACATTTTGAGATCACCTTGTATTCTCTTCTTTTAAAACCATTCATTTTGAAACTAGGGTTTGTCCTACGTAATGCTATATTCCCTCAGTACCAAAAAGACTGTTGCTTTAGATACATATATGTCTAGACTCATACCTAAAACAACGGCCTTTTGAGGACCGAGAGAGTATTAGTCATACTACATGACACCATGTCGATTATTGAGAATGTAAATCCCCACTATGTTGGTAACTTAAGAGATGAATTGTATTTCTAAAATATCCTAATATTTTTTTGAAAAATAGGCTATTTTAAAAATCTTAGAATATGGCTTAATCTTGAAAATTTTATCAAAAATTTGTTTTAGCTAAATAATATGAAACATGTTTATCATTTTGTTATGAATCACAATCTATCTTATCGTGCCCACCTTAGAATTGCTTGAATCTTCTATGGTCTCCTTATGTGTTTATTTGCTAGTATGGTCATCTATAATTAGGGCCCGTTTGGCCAGGCTATGCCCGGCTCCGGCTCTCACACTGTACTGTGGAAGTACTGTGGCGGCCCGATGGAGCCACAAAGACGCATCTCCGGTGGCTCCTCTCTTCTCGCAAGCAGAGCCGGAGCCAGTTTTCTCAGTGCTACAGTGACGCATAGATATCGAGCCAGCTCGGCTCGTTATGGCTCGGCTCGGCTCATTATCTAACGAGCTAGAAGCTCGGCTCGGCTCTGCTCGCTTGGCAGCTCGAGTTGGCTCCAGTGGCGTAGCCAGGATTTATAGGTAGGGTGGTCCATTGTTTAAAAAAATTTAACCACTATAAACACAACATATCAGTATACAAGTATATGAATTACCAAACACAATACCATTTAGATAAAGACTAAAGAGAACATATGAACTTCTTAAAATAATTCTGCCCTCCAAAAAAAAAGTCCTCCAATAATCCAAAGCCCTAAGAGTTTTGCATACTTGTGTCTTGTGCACTTTTGCTGTTCATGCCGATCATGGATCGCTGATCACCAATCCTAGCTCCTATTTTGCTAAGTTGCTAGGGTAGAAAGATTTGACAACGGATTAATTGGCTTTGGCTTAACAGCGGGCAGCAGTTGGGAGTCTTTATCCCAGAATTTAGATGTACCTGTTGGGATACTGCTCGTCGCTTGCAGTCACATAATTGCCAATGGTCGTGGCCTCTACTGCTGCCATCGCGGTGTCGCTGCATAGCTGCGTCGCACACGCACACAGAACAGGACACCGCACGGCTGCGCGGGAAAGAATAGGAAGGGGCGCGACGCTGTGTGATTGTGCGAAATCTGACGTGAACTCGCGATAGGGGATGGCGGACCGAAGGTAGAAAGCAAGCAGCACATAACTTTGGACTCTTCCAGATCATCCTATGTGCCTTCGATGGGCTGAGCGCAGGGTGGTCCGCGGCCCACAGGGACCACCCTGTAGCTCCGCCCCTGGTTGGCTCGTTTGGCTCGGAAGCTAACTTAATTTTTTTTCTTCCTATTGAGGCTATTCATATGACAAAAGACAGAGATGAGTACTGATTTGGGAAAAACAAAATAAATAAGAAGACGGATGATTTGATGTTGGTTTGGGAAAATCAAGAAAAAAACAAAAGCTAATGCTTGCTGCTGTGCGTTGGGTGACTTACGCATGTGCCGCGTGCGGTGGCTCTGAAGGGGAACAGCTGTGCATGCATGCGTTTACTGCTACGCCTGCGCGGAACGGCAGATTGGGGAAGTCTAGGGCCTAGGGGTGAAAGTGTGGGAGTTGGGGGTAGGGTTTTATTATATTGGGTCAATGGGGCATGATATGTATGGACTGATTCAAGTTGCTATCATCTGATTTATCTTGGCTCGTTTTGGCTTGTGAGCGGCTCGCGAGCTGGCTTGTTAATTAACCGAACTAAAGTGCTGGCTCAGCTTGTTAAAAATTCAAACGAGCCGAACTCGAGCCGAGCCACTAATGAGCGAGCTAGCGAGTTACGAGTTTTTCGTCCAGACCTAGTGATGCACAGGAACATACAGTGATGCACAGGAACCTAGGAGGCGGAGCCAGAGTCATCATGGACCTCACCAAACGCGTCCTTAGTCTAGCTGATGATGTATATTTTAAAATCTAAACAAAATTTTGAAGACTAAATCAGATTTTATGATTTTTAATTGCATTGTTTTTCAATAAAATATTTCGATGACTTTTTGAAAATAAAATAATGTAGGTCAATTTATCCCTAAACAATGAACATAGTTTGATTTATCCCTCGTGGCTACTGTGGCATCATATAGAAGTAGAACGACTAATGTGACGCCACATCAAAAAAAACCACTACTAAACCACTTGAAATGAAAAAACAAACAGTTTTAAAAGATAAGAAAATTAAGGGACAAAGAGGACTTTTCCGTTGAGGAATAATATGGCCTCGGAAGGACCGGTAAGTCGTATGAAGATGTGGGCCGACTGACGGTCCAAAAATAACCAGGCCCAGTATACAATCTTCACTTGTGTATATTCATGCGACTGTTTATGGATTAAAGTACTAATCCCATTACAGTTTGAGAAGCATTTTCTCAACAGACCAAAGATTCGCAGAACATTAAAAAGAAACACAGAATCTCATCTGAAAACAAGATTCACAGAATATTATACCCGTCATTAAGCTTGCCTCAGTTCAGTCTTCTGCCAAATGTACCCTGGTACTATGAAAAAATTGAACTGGGATAGCAGTAGCACAAGATAGCTAGAAAACATAACGATATTATAACAGATCTACTCCTACTTGGGTGACATGCACTTCTACAGACTGGTAGAGCTGAAACTGGTCCAAACTGTCAACCTGATGATGCATACTCTTCTGAAAAAGGATGGTAGATGTTGAAGTGTCAATTCACACGGCGCACCCATTGCTCCAACCGGAGCTGCTTCATTGGACGACCAACATAGGGCTTGCCTTTGCGAGGACACTTCCATTTCCTGCTCGGCTCTGGTACCGGAGATGCGTTTACTTCTGAAAAATTAGTCCTATCTGCCAAGGGACGTCTTTGCTCTTGGACCAAAACTTTCTGGTTTGGAATGATGACATTCTCTTTTAAGTTCTCCTTTTCCTTCTCTTTCCCAGTTGGGTGCCTCAGAATTTTGTTTGTTTTGTGTTCCTCTGGTTGCTTCTCCTTCCTCTTTATAGCTATAAAACCATCTGATGCAACCATTTCTTGACGCCTTTTACTGTCTAATGAAAGCTTGCAGCGGTCAGTTCCCCCTAGGGGAGAATTCTCTTCATTGCCAGTTTCCCCTAATGGAGAATTATCTTCAGTGTCAGCTAAACTAAGACTGTTGCGACTAACAAGACTTGTGCTGTTGTCAACACCATCTGGGATCTTTTTCTCAGTCCCAGCTAGAATGGTACTGTTGAAACTGACAGGCAGTTCAATATGGTTGATGACATCTTCTTCAAAGCCTTCTCCAATATCAGCCAAGCATGCATGATCACAGTTAGCAGACTTTTTACACTCA
The DNA here is from genome assembly GCA_022457205.1 of Saccharum spontaneum. Classification (NCBI taxonomy): domain Eukaryota; kingdom Viridiplantae; phylum Streptophyta; class Magnoliopsida; order Poales; family Poaceae; genus Saccharum; species Saccharum spontaneum. The sequence continues at coordinate 46,012,922 of CM039599.1, forward strand.
ACCTCCTGATCAGCAGGGGTGCTTTCTTGAGTGTCAGCTGAACTAATACGATCACAATCGACCAGCACCTTGCTGTGCTCAGTTGTGCCTTCCTGGCTATGTCTAGTACTATCAGGCAAGCTTGTTGCACAATCCTTTTTTTCTGAATGTGCTTCACATATTTCATTAAGAGGAAGGCTTGTACAATCTGACACATGCTTCAGTGAATTTAGCTGCACAGGGAACAAACCATGACTGTCAGTTTCATTAGCTTCCTCAGCCTCATCAAGAAAACTCGCTCCAAACAATGCCCGCAGGCTTTGCTTCCTTTTGAGGGCGGGCTTCATCGCATTCCCATCAACTGAAACCAAATATTTTCCAGAAAAAACCTCAGGCTCAGATTGGCCTCCTAAACAATTTTCTCTCAAAGCAACTCCACCATCCTGGAGAGAATGTTTTAATGACGAATGCTGGGTAACGGAACCAGAGTATACAGTTAGATGGGCTAATAGCCCAATAGGTAGGAGGATGAGATTTGCAGCAAGAAATGTAACGCGTTCACGACCTGATTAATAGAATTCAGCAAAAACAAATTTACCTCGAATGGGTCTTGGGTCTCGCTGCCGTTGCCGCCGTCGTGATCAGCAACCAGCTCCGGAACCTCCGGTGAGTCATACACATAACTCGAGAACCAGTTTTTGATGTCCGGCGGCTCTGACGAAGAAACAGAACACCCAAACAAGCGTCAGCACGGCCAGAGATCCAAACTCGACGCGACAAGAAACGCTAGATTCGCGAGAGACAGAGGCTAGAGGGGAACGCACGGGAAGGGAACGAAAGTGGATACGAACTGCACGCGTGGACCTGCAACGACAGAAACCGCGGGTAAGCGAGCGGCCTGGAGGGATTACTCCGGCGAGTTCCGTACTTGGACCGCGATAAGGGTTGGGGAGCAGAAGAAAGGGAGGCTCCACGAATTCGGCGTACCTGGCTTTGGCTGCCGGCTTCGCCGGCGCTGTCGTCCATGGCAGAGCGGAGTCTAGACGGGGTAGGGTAGATCTGAGCGCCGACGAGCGGGCCGGTGAGTCTTGGTGACGAGTGACGACTGACCACTGGCGGGGGGCTCGGCGTTTGGTGTGGGATTCTCATCAAAATTAAGAATTCGAAATGCCCGGGAATGACCGGGGGTGCCCGCCAAAAGGGAATTTTCGTTTTCGCCTAATCTGCAAAGCCGCGAGCCCGCGACAGGCAAGAATAAAGTGGGCCGGGCCGATAACAGTCTATTATCACTTTTACACATCTCCAACGCGAACGCGCCCTGCGCCTCCGCCTCCGCCTCCGCCTCTGCCACGCAGTTCCACACCCACCCTTTGTCACAGTTCGGCGGTGTTTAAATCCAACTGCTGAGGGCAGTCCCAATGGTGCATTGATGATGGTTTTTATCCTCATTAAATGACCTGCCACGCCCTGCGCCTCCGCCTCCGCCACGCAGTTCCACACCCACCCTTTGTCACAGTTCGGCGGTGTTTAAATCCAACCGCTGAGGGCAGTCCCAATGGTGCATTGATGATGGTTTCTATCCTCATTAAATGACCTGCCACGTAGGTAAAATGCTGACATGGCAACGTAATTAATGAAGAAAGAGAGCAAAAATCATAGAAATGGTTTCTTCATGAAGAAATCAGGTCTACTCTTGACCCAAAGCACCAAGAAACCATGAAATCATCATTGGGGAGAAACCACCAGTTTCTAGGGAGCTCGTGTCGCACTTTCATTAGAGGAAGAAGATAGAGTTGGGAGAAGAAAGAGAAAATAATTATTACTCATAGAAACTATAGGTTGGAAAGCAGTACTTTTTTGGTGCGGTATCCTATGTTATAGAAACTACTAGTTTCTTTCATTGGGACTGCCCTGAGGGGCCGTTTACTTCCCATGCAAACCCCAAATATTTCCTCTTCCACCCATCACATCAAATCTTTAAATGCATGCATGAAGCATTAAATGTAGGTAAAAAAAATAACTAATTACATAGTTTAAATGTCGAGACGAATCTTTTGAACCTAGTTAGTCCATGATTGGACAATTTTTGTCAAATAACAACGAAATGTGCTACAGTAACTTTTCACCCACTTTTTCCAAACTAAACACACCCTAAATTGCTAGGTGTGTCACATTGGGTGTTATACGGCCAGTTTCAATGCTCATTTCATAGGTGTTTCATGCGTATTTAATGCAGTGACACATCAGCATAGATGGCATTTTGCATGAAACAGGGAGGAGAGAGACTGAATCGTTTCATCACGGTGAAACGTAGTCGCGTTGTTTCCAACGTCTTGGAAACTAGGTGAAACGACCATTGAGGCGTTTCATTTCATCGTCCCCGATCCCGTGCGCGGGCGAAGCTCCGAGCTCGCAATCTTCCCGCGCGGCACCACCATACCCCGCGGGTCGCTTCGCCAAACCTCCCTCCCTCTCCCTCCGACGGCGCTACCGTGTTTGAGGTCGCCGCCGCATCGAGATAGGGCAACAGCGCCTCCGCATCGAGCTAGGGCAACCTGCCATGGATCCGCCGCGGTCTGTGGATTCCCGGCGGCGCGCTACCGGTGGAGGAGGCAAACATCCCGAGGGAAAGCAGCTCGGACTGAAGAGGACATCGGGGCATGCTCCTCTAGTTTCGTCACCAGCGACGGCACCGGTCCCCCCCCCCCGCCGCCGCCGCCGATTTCTGCCACTACTGCGCCAAATCCGACCCCAGCAGCGCTGAATCCGACCCAAGGTACCCCGAGTTCGTCCCCTGCTGCGCCGGCTTCCTCCCCTGCTGCACCAACATCGGCCGTGCTCTCTTTTGCTTGAACCCAAAGCCCTTCTCCCATTCTCATTCATCTACCTTCGAGGTAACTTTCTAAGTCTTGTGCTTCCAGACATCTCTTTTCTCCCATTCTCATTTATCTTAGTTTATTTATCTTAAGATGTCTGAGGAGAGTGACAACCTTGATGGAAGTCAAAATCCTCTGTACTCGTTGGACGAGTTCCTTGTGGAGGAGGAGATCATAGATGATGTTCTCAATCAAGCCAAGCTGCTCATACAATCCAGCATCAAAGAATTTGAGAAGGAGGCTTATGACCATCTATTCAATCCGAGAAAGCACATCAAGAGGCCACGAGAGGAAGCACATCTAAAACTAGTGAATGATTATTTCTCAGATAATCCTCTTTACCCTTCCAATGTTGTGTATGCTTGCATCATACTTCACAATATGATAGTTGAAGATGAGAAAGATCTGGACATTGAAGAAGATTTAGATCTAAATGTGGCTGGTAGTTCATCAACCGTTCAAGAACCGGAAGTATCTCCTGAGCAATCCGTTCCATTAGAGAGAGTTTTAGAAAAAAAGATACTTCTATTCGAGATCGATCGGCTCATCGCCGACTTAAGAATGATTTGATTGAACATATTTGGAATAAGTTTGGTGGTCGTGCACATGTATCTGGTACTTGTGAGTATCTTTTGCACTATTGCTTATCTATTGTAGTTAGTTATATACCTTAAGAATTTAAGTGCACTTCATTTGTATTTTATATGTGATATCTATGATCTCTGATCCTGCACTACTGAATGTTTTGTGACTGTAACCTTCAGTGAACTACTGTTTTTTGTTTCTGCATGATGAAAGCGACTATGTGAAACCTACGAGGGTGCAAGGCTGAAGGCTACCTGTCTTGTGAGAACAACCGGTGAAAGTGAAAGGCCGTGTGCAAGACTGAATGCTATCTGAACTTTTTTTAATCTATCGTACTTTACTATCTTAGTTCCAGTGAGAACATGTCTATGTGAATGCTGCACTGAGATTTTGCACTTCTCATCTGGTCCATTACTCCAGTTGTGTCACTTTCTAAATATACAGTGAACTGAGAGAGCCTATCTGTATTTTTTGCCTATCTTAGTTTGAACTGCTCATGTGAAATCAGTTTGTACTGCACTCACCGGAGACATGATGCTTGTGTGCACCTGATGGCCTGTTCTTTTTTCAGTCGACTGTTTTAATGTGGTCACTAGGTGCTTGTGTGTGCATCCTGCTGCTGCCGATTTTTGTTCGTTCTGGTGCTGCCGATATATGTGTGATGCTTGTGTGCATCCTGCATCCGATTGAGTCTGTGCCATTTTTGTTCACCGTCTGACTGTTTGTGTGTATACTGTTGCTGCTACCGGCCTGAATGGTTGTTGTGGCTACACGATTAATAGGCTGCATATGATCCCAACAAACTGCAGCAATTAAATGCTTTTCTTAGCCTTGGAAACATCAAAGTGAAACACTGCATTGTGGGGGTTGTTTCATGGACAGTTTCATTTGAGTTGTGATGACGTTTTAATTTTGGAAACTGTGCAATGACACTTGCCATTGAGACTGGCCTACTAAGGTGTTACATGAGAGTGTTTGGATAGTAATAATAAAACAAATTACAAAAAGTCCTTAGTAATCCGCGAGACGAATTTATTAAGCCTAATTAATCCGTCATTAGCACATGGTACTGTAGCTTTACTATAGCACCATGTTGTCAAATCATGGACTAATTAGGGTTAAAAAATCGTCTCGTAAATTAGTCGCAATATGTGTAATTAGTTATTTTTTTAGTCTATATTTAATACTCTATACATGTGTCCAAACATCCGATGTGATAGAACTAAATTTTAGAGGAAGGAACTAAGGGTCTGTTTGGTTTCAATGTGTTAAAGTTTAACTCCCATCACATCAATGTTCCCTCAAATGTATAGAGTACTAAATGTAGACTAATTGCATGCATGTCGACACAGATTAGGAGTAATTTACGAGACGAATCTATTAAGTCTAATTAGTCCAAGATTGAAAACTTTTTATCAAATAAAACGAAAGTGCTAAAGTATTTGTTAAACTTTAACTCCTCGAACCAAACACCCCTAAACAAGGCCGGGGGAGTCGGTGGGTGTCCTCCTGGACGCGAAATGCCGGCCTAGAAGCGCCGGTTCCCGTAGCCCGTCCACTGACGACTCCGACGGTCGCGTTGTATTGTGGCATGCCGCCACCGCCCGCCAGCAGTGACGGAAGCAGGGGCGGAACCTCACGTGAGATGGATGGAGAGTCCTCACGTCATGAAAGTCCATCATATCGGGAGCCTCGGGACGATTGTGAGACGAAGAAGAAAGCGATGGGAGGAGAGGAATGGGAGCCAATTAAAAAAATTCAATTACACGTACCAACTTGTTATATGTTGACCCTAAGAACAATCAGGGATTTCTCAAATCATAGCGGATGTAAAATCAACAAAACACAAAAGAATTAAGTTAAATGCTCCCACGGAACTAATCCAAAGAGGGTGTGTTTGGTTGGAGACCAAAGTTTACCATGCCAATGGTTGGTCATGCCACAATTTTTTCGGTAGAGCACCTTGCCCCACATGTCATAAACTTATTTTTGTGCCATAACTTCACAAGTTTGGCTTCAATTTTATTCGCCACACTTTCTGTGATAGCCACAGTTTACCAAAGGTTAGTCATGGCAAGTTTTGGTCGGCAACCAAACAGGTCCGGAGTGTTGCTTGAGTGAAACCAACTCTAGCAAGGAAGAAAAGAATATTTAAAGAAAGGTTACTGTAGCTTAAAAGAGACATTTCTCAAGCAAGACTTCAAGTCAGATTTTTCAACGTGAATGGCTCCTACCGTACACGGCAAAAGACAGAGAACAAGACTAGCAGCAGCACACACGAAGACAAACAAGATCAAATTTGTTGCAGCAAGCGCAGGACAAAACACACACAAGAATTGACGAGCTATTGAAAAGCCTAAACGAACTGCAGAACGAGACTGAAAGTTGCAACCTGAGCAACTCAAGGTCCGACGGTCCTGAGCAACTCAAGGTCCGACGGTTAGGAAACATGGCACGTCGGACTAAACGGCGACACTGTTCATAGCATCGGACTGAAACAACTCAGTCCAACACGGCGATGGTTCTTGCGGTCGTCGTCAAACCGCTTGAACCGGCTAATCACTAACGCTAGCTCGTCATCTGCAAGCCAGAGTAGGTGAGGGGTTAGCATAAGATCCTCCAAAACAGATGGATTCTCTATTTTAGCTCTAGATTGGAGGTTTAGGTTTTTAGACTTCAGTTTGCTCAAAAGCTCGTCGATTGATCTCCCAAACCCTCCGATTTAGAACATGTAGAAGTTTGAGGCCCCTCTCATGATCATCATAAGGAAGCTACGATTTATTTGCCTGCATCTTGTTCACGATTGACCGGAAGCGAGAAAACATCGAATCAACAGACTCTCCAAGCAACTAAACAGGGTTCTTGTACTCTCGACGGTGGGTCTCACATAGTAGTTTTGACATGAGAAGTGCCCTCATGATATCTCTCAAGGGTGGACCAGATCTCTCGAGCTATCTCAAGGTTCCGCACAAGCTCAAACTCAGGAAGTGCAAGAACAGAGAACAAAGCATGTCTGGCCTTGTTGTTTTCCTCATGGCAGTCAATCTGATTCTAACCGATCCAAACAACAAACACCATGTAAGTAGCATCCAAACAAATCTCCCAAACTCGAGATCCCAAGTCTGTCGACTGTCTCTGTGCTCCACAACTGCACAACAACACAACCAATAGACATGTTGCATACACACTCATACAATAGTTAGTCTCCAAACTCAACTAAAACCGATCATTTTGTACAAATCACTTATCACAAACTTGATCTATAAGGGCACGTATCAATTGTCGTAGATGAACGACGCGGCAACGCCTCTGCCTCTCCACCCACACACGTCATCTTCGACGTCGATTCCCTGGGTCCTCGATGTGTCTGAGAGGTTTCGCAGATCCCGACAACGAGCAGGTGGGTGCGAGGACAACGGCGGAGCCACGTGATGGCCATAGAGGGCTCCGGCCCCCCTTGCCCCGTAAAAGAAAATGAGGATATATGCTGCTCATGTGCAAGTCCGCTAGCTATTTTAGCCCACCAGGTGATGGGCCACATGCAAATGCAAGCCCGCCCTTGGGACCTGGCATTAGTCAACACGAAAACAATAATCCACGGTGTAACCGAGACGGCGGAGGCGACGAGCCGAAAGCCGAAGGCGGAAAGCCGGAGCACCGGAGCTGTCAATGCCTCGAGATGGAGTCCTTGGCGGCGGTGGCCTTCCTTGACTCGTCGTCAGCGGTCGGCTAACCGGCCCCTGGCGGCTCGTGCGGTGGAGCCCCAACGCGGCAACACCCACGCAGCCACTAACAGCCACGCTCGTCTCTATACAGTCAAGTCTGGTCTCAGGTACACTTATTTTTGTTTCTCCTTTCTTTTTCAAAACTCTTTAGATTCGTAGACCACGTTGTCTAAAAGTGGTTGATTCAGTGATAATTTGTAACGATTGAGATCTCTCGTTATTTGTTTCCATGATGATAGTCTGTATATTTTTTTTCTGTAGATACAAATGGGTGCATTTTTCAAGACCATGGTCCCTTGTGTTTTGTTAATTGTGACCTAATTATAGTAGTATAGAACTAAAACTTATTTCTATGGAACTTGTGTACCATGTTGGTCTATGGTCCGGATTTGACAAATGCACCCCCCCTGTATTTGGCTTCAAGCTCCGCCACTGTGCGAGGATACGAAGTCGACACCGACAGTGAGTCGACCCTGAGGCCTGAGCGCTGGCGCTGGTGGCATAGATGAGTAAGCCCCACTCGGCTCCCCTGTATCCCTCACCCTCTCCGACCGGCCTCTCCCAGATTGTCTCCCGTGGCCATCAAGGCGATCCGGTGGAATGAGAGGAGAGTGGTAGAACAACGTGTGCGATGATTGAACATGTTTTATCATGACCTCTGGTCATGGGTCCGCGAGCTGATCACCAGCTAGCACCGGCAGCAAAAGAGATATGGGCTGTGTTTGATGGGGGTGTAAAATTTTTAGAAGCATAGTAACTCTTTCGTTTTTATTTGGCAATTAGTGTCCAATTATAGACTAATTTGGTTCGAAAGATTCGTCTCGTGATTTACAACTAAACTGTGTAATTAGTTATTTTTTATCTATATTTAATACTCCATGCATGCGTCTAAAGATTCGATGTGACGGAAAATCTTGTAAAATTTTTAGAACTTTGAAGCATAACAGGGCCCATAAGCATTGAGCGTGCGTGGAGTCGGGCATTCGATGGTGTGCATGTGTTCCGCTGTGGTGACTGTTCTCCTTGGATGGCGTAGCTGTGGCAGTGAGTAGCAGGAGCAGCAAAAATTCACGATCGTTAGAGCCTGTTTAGTTCCTCCCCAACCTAAAAAAAATTTGCACAGTACCCATCACATCGAATCTTTGGACGCATGTATGGAACATTAAATGTAGGTAAAAAAAATAACTAATTGCACAGTTTGTCTGTAAATGTCGAAACGAATCTTTTGAGCCTAATTAGTCCATAATTGGATAAATTTTGTCAAATAAAATGAAAAGTGCTACAGTAGCTGAACCCAAACTTTTTCACCAACTAAACAACCCCTTAGCAATAATGTAATGCTTCGCGTAGCCACCAAGGCCGTGTCACATCTCATGCTAGTCCCTCGAGCTCACGCTGGCCTCTTCAGGTTCTCCATTGACAGCGTGGGACGCAAGAGAGCTTGATATTTTCCTGCGCCATTGATATGTGGGTTGCTCTACTCGTGTCCTTCCCTCCTGCTTCTGTAGACAATTAATTTGTAGCCTAATGAATTGAAGAGTTCTCATCATCATCATAAAAAAAAACTGAATAGTTGAACTGAGGGCTTGTAACCTCTACACCAACATAACCAATACTCTGCTAGGAGTAGAGTTGTGTGAACTGATGAATATATCTTAGTGCTGCATCTTCTGAAACATTCGTTTGCATGCCTAGCGTTTTTGGAACTAAGAGGAATATTTTATGGCTCTAGTGCAATTGACTTGTACATGACTACACCTAAATCGTGGGTACACCCTTGGTTCCAGTCTTCTTACCTTGCTAGTATTTGTCGGTAGCTTGCTCAGTTGTCAGTTCCACTGGCCACCGTTGCAAGTCGTTTGATTTGTTGTCTTGCAGTATCGAAATTGGCCATTTCTCAATTCTTACTCTCCTGCTGTAAGCTATGCAGACATTAGAGTCTACAACCTGTTTTCATCTTGGATGCATGATTTCCTTTCAGCGTACGTGTTCTACAAACTGACGAACTGAGATCAATTATAAGCGAGTCCACGGTAGATTTCCTGGACTGATCTCCGCCAGGCGCCAGTCCGCCGGCCGTTGGAGACTGGAAAGGTTGGTAGCAGAGAGCTGGCAGCGTGAACAATGAAGATTGATTACACCCTACTGGCTGACACGCCCAGTGTGAGACCGAGAGGCAGAGCCAGCCTCGTTTGATTCAGGGCGTAAAGTTTGACAACGTCACATCAGATATTATATATGAGGGTGTTCGGATACTAATAAAAAAATAAATTACAGAATCCGTCAAGAATCCGTCAATAAACCGTGAGACGAATTTATTAAGTCTAATTAATTCATCATTAGCACATATGTTATTGTAGCACTTTATTGTCAAATCATAGACTAATTAGGTTTAAAAGATTCGTCTCGTAAAATAGTCGCAATATGTGTAATTAGTTATTTTTTTAGTCTTTATTAATGCTCCATGCATATATCTACAGCCTGTTCGTTTCGCTGGTTTATTGTGGCTGAAAGTACTGTTCGCTGGTTTGTTGTGAGAGAAAAAACACTGCTGGATGGCTGCTGATTCCGCTGAATAGCTCAAACGAACAGGGTGCTAAATAGATAGGGTGTAAATCTTTGAGATGAACTAAACAGGCCAAACCAAGGGTTGTCAACAGTTTCCAGACAGGCAGGCACCGGCATCGCCGGCCGCCGGCAGGGCAGAGCCGCAGAGGTCGGGCTCGCACCTCTCGCCGCAGAGGGGAGCCGAGAACATTGACGCCTGTGTGGTGGCAAACAAGACGCACAAAGCCGGGGACGCAGCAGCGATTTTGCCTGCCGCGTGTTCAGCAATCTCAGCCTCAATCTGAAACCAAAACACCTGCGTGTTCTCCGTTCTCACGTGGATCAAGCGCCGAGCGGAATGTAGATACAGCCCTCGCCTTCCTCAGTTGCAGAATCGGAATAACAGCTGCCAGCCCCAGGCCCAGGAACGCGGAGCGTCGGCAGCAGGCAGGCGAGGTGAGGCGGCCGCGGCCTCGACGCCTGCATGCGCCAGCCGCCAGTCAGAGAAGCAGCAAGCGCCGGCCCCCCACCGTCAGGCAGTCAGATAGGCCCCAAACCTGCAAAGCCACCACAAAACGAGCACCTCCTCTCTCGCGAGCCCCTGTTTATTTTTATTTTCCTCTTCCTCTCCGCCTCCCCTTCCAGTTCCCGCATCCACCTGGCCTGGCCACCTCGGCAGCTCATCCTCCCCGTCCCGTCCCGTCGCCCCACACCGCCTCCCCTTCCTCCCAAGCACCGGACGTCTCGCCAGGGCGGCGAAGCACCGCCCATCGCCGCAATCCGAGAGCCAAGAACTTTTGGGCAGAAAGCCAGAATGCCCGCGAAGAAGCGCCGGTTCCCATCGCCGCCTTCGGAACCCCACGGCGACGTGGCGGCTCCCAGTCCCACCTCTGATGCCGCCGCCGGCGGAGGCGTAGGAGAAGGAAGAGGAGGGCGCCCGCCGCTGCCGAGCAGGGGCGTAGCCAGGCCGAGGTTGACTGACCCGGAGCCTCGGGGCGGACTCGAAGACGGTGAGTGAGTGAGCTTGATGACGACGGCATCGAGATCGAGGCCGGCCTCCTTCCGATAGTCCTATCTCGTTACCACCCCATGATGTGCATGTCGCGTTCTGTATCACCGCGCGGATATGGCTAAGAGGCGGCTTGTGCTGTGTGTGCTTCGATGGGTTTGGCAGATTCGGACGCGGAGGGTGACGGCGGCGCGGACGACGGCGACAGTGAGTCCTCGCAGAGCGACGACGGCGGCACCGACGAGTGAGCTTTCCGCCTCTCTTCCACGCCCTATCTCTCCGATCCCGTGGATCCCTTTGGTTGTCTACGATATGCTTGTGGCCTGCTTGCGGAGTCGCGGTGCCTATTGCCTCGTGCGCCTCGCCCGGCGGTTCCTCGTACCCGACCTGCCAGTGGCTCGTTCGAGGCGGTGCATGCCGGAACCGGTGACTTGCTTAGGCTATCCGCACCCATCAACCTCTATTTTCATCTCTAAAAAGGAATATTCTATCCTAGTCATCAAGATTCTCTACTCTATATATATTTCTCCTGCACCCGTGTTATCTCTATCCCATACTCTATACCCACTATTCCATATTTTATTCCCCTCTCTCTCTATTTCTCTTTCTCCTCTCTCTCTTTCTCTCTCCTCTTCCCTTTTACAGGCGCGCAGGCAGGATCGCTGCCTGTGGCGCGTTACTGTAGCGCACGCAGCGGTACCGATCGGCATAGCGTTCTCCGGTGCGTACCTCCCACCGGTAGATTTGGCGTTGCGTTCGGTTTACAGGACAGCGGTGCCGATAGCTTCGTGTGATCTGGTCGCGTCTATGCAAACGCACCGATCGCCGAGCCGACATGGCCGATGATGCATCATGTGCATTCGAGCTAGGCAGGAATTAATGCGATGGCCTATACATGCGTATGGATGCTTCCGTCACTCCGTCAGGATGCAGTTGCAGGCCATAGCCGGGTAGCCGGCCTGCTGGGGACTTGGCGCTGTCCTTTTGTGTTGTGCGCTTATCGTACTTGAACCACTGCTTTTCATGTTTTATCTGAAGTTCTGAGCTGCTCTGTCTGCCGTGGCTTTAGCTGTACGTTGGAAGAGTTGCCACCTCCGACTTGTAGTTGTAATGCGCACATCCACGCCGGGAACGGCCTAAGCGAACAGGCTTTAGAGATTCATAAGGCTTCGTTCGGTTATGTGAGATTGAATCCCGACTGCACCGTTCCTTCATTAAATTACATAGCGTCGGATTGATTCCTAGCCATTCCACGCCGGGAACGGCCTAAGCGAACAGCCCCTAAGGTGAAATATATATTCTACAGCTCGGCTTCAGTCTCAAGCAAGTCTTTACTGCCTTACTGGGACTACTGACTACAGTATTCATACCTCCTGGAAAGTTGAACACTTAAGTGCTCAATATTCATTTTTTTAGTTAAAGATCGACCTTTACTTCCTACTGCTTTACGTGATCTTTGTGTAGTGTCATAAAATAGCTATATCTTTTTTTGGTTTCAAAAGAACAAAAACAGATGCTACATTTCTTTATATTTACCTGCATCTCACTGATCTTCATAGATTGATTCAGGTTTGTGGATTCGGGATATTTGATGTTTTACATGGTCTGAAGCTTATAGTGAACTGTTCTGTCTCTCTCAGGTTTATGCTAGTGAAATTAGCAGAGATACGGAAGGAGGTTCAGTGCCCTATCTGCTTAGGTGAGAATATCCTTTCTCACTTTGCTTAGGGATTTGGATATTACATTGTCATTCTTCAGTTTTCTCGCATGATTGGAGCATTCAGATTAAGGAGCCGTGTTTCTCTATTGAATTGTCATGCACCTGGCCTGGCCACTCATCTTCCAGTTATTTGTAGCACAATAATATGCCTGCCTTGTATCATATACATGTCATTTTTTTAATCGATCACCCCAAATGTAACTGTTTGCTTAGATGTGGTCCGCTTTGTCATCCTTATTTTAATACATCCACTGGCTGTAACCCTTCTGGTTCTGTGTCAGTTCATCTCTAATTTCTCTTGTATAAATCTACCATGTATCACATCTGATGGTTTTATTTCCTATAGGTCATATGATGCTGTTTATCACCTGTTTCTTTTCGCACAATTGCTAAAGTGGTTGTATATTAATCTTAAGCTAAGGAACATATTTGATGAAACCCTAGCAAATCCAAGTAGAAAATCTGTTTGTTACTAACTACAATAATTTATAGGTTCGAAGTTTGATAATTTCATTGCTTCATTTGCATCATTTTCTGTCAGATGATGATATACCATGGAGTGTAATCCTTCTATTTTACAGGCATTATCCGGAAGACAAGGACAGTTATGGAATGTTTGCACCGGTTCTGTAGAGACTGCATTGACAAATCTATGCGACTAGGGTATGATGGGAGGCGTCATTTTCTCTAAAATCATGTCACGATCAATTTTAACAAGTAGAATTTACAGTTTAATTTTGTCTCTAGATCATAAAATAGAGTGTTATTATCTGATAATAAAGATAATGCTCTGATTTTGCAGAAATAACGAATGCCCAGCATGTCGCACTCATTGTGCAAGCAGACGTTCTTTGAGGGACGATCCTAAGTATGATGCGCTGATTGCAGCCTTGTATCCAGATATTGATAAGTATGAGGAAGAGGTGATGTCTTATGTCTATAACTCTATATGTCCTATCATTGTTGTTTTTTTAGCCTCATTTAGCTTCTCCATGAAGTGCTTCTAGTATACTCGACACAGCTTCTCCATGAAGTGCTTCTAATATACTCGACACTGCAGGAATTTGCTTTCAGTGAGCAGGAGAGGATTCGAAATAAAAAGGTGACATCTGCTTTGGCAATACCAGAACTGTATTTGTCTTATATTATATTTAACCATCAATATCAACACACCATTATTTTTCATTAAAGATACAAGAAGCCATCGAGGAAACATTCCGAAGACAGTCCGATGCAATTGGTAAGAAACGTTCCGTGGCAAAAGCAACTGCAACTGCCTTTGCAAGGAAGTACAGGAGAACACGGGGGAGAGTTAGAACCATTACCCCTGATATTGCCCCTACTGGCTCTGCTGAGGAGGATAGAGAAGAAGAAAATGCTAAAGAGACCACCAGAGAGCAATCTTCTGCTGATGACCATTCTCCAGATTTAAGACAGAAAAGATGCAGGAAGAGGTCCAGACCACAAGGATCGCCTGCTGGAACCATTGGCAGTATCGACCACAGCTTTGAGGAGAATGACGAATTAGTTGGTGGAAAAGAAATTTTAGCCACCTCTCCATTGCGGGGAGAGATGCTTTCATGGGGGAAAAATGGTACACGGAGCCAAAATCGACACGGCAGTGTTGGTTCAAATGGCAGGATTGGAAGGAGTGGACGCATTGCAAAATTGGTGGATCACCTCCGTACTGCTGATGAAATGGATAAAGAGGTAGTTTTCAGTTTGCGATATAGTATTTTCTCACAGTTGTGATAAAAAAAGGTATTTTCTCACAGTTACATGAACCAAAATATGTTTGCGAAACAACTTTTTAAAGAGGGACAAAACAGCAAGTTTCTCAGGGTTGCTTGCTTTTTCCTTTTGTCCTTGCTCTTCAAGGGAAAAAGTAGGAAAGGATCGCTGGTCTATTGTCACACCAGATGCATATCTCTACTGTATATATCTTCCATGCTTCAGTAGTTCTGTCGAGATGAGCTTAGGGCCTGTTTGGTTAGAGGTGTTAAAGTTTAACAAACACTGTAACACTTTCGTCTTATTTGACAAAAAAGTTTCCAATTTTGGACTAATTAGGCTTAATAGATTCGTCTCATAAATTACTCCTAATCTGTGCCGACATGCATACAATTAGTCTACATTTAGTACTCCATGCATTTACCGCAACATTGATATGATGGGAGTTAAAGTTTAACATTCATGAACCAAACAGGGCCTTAACCTAAACCTGCAAATGGAGCGTGTGCCAGGTCTGCTGAACTGTCATATTTCTGTTTTGCAGTTCCAGCTGTATCTTATTCTCCTTCCTGTCGATGGACAAACCATACCTAACTTGGAAAAGCCTTATATAAGTTGTCGACCAACCTTGTCCATTCAACATCTTGTACAGGTGATTGCTTCTCTCAATGAATATCTTGCTTGGTTTCTGAACATTCCTAGTTTACTCAGTTGGACCTAAATAACAAAAGGATGTGAAATCGTGTTGTTTCAGTTCGTTGCTCTTCAATTGTCTTGGAAAGTCGAAGAACTTGAGATGTACATAAGGATGGACCGCCACTGTGTAAGTGTTGGCTCGAAGCTTTCCAGTACAGGTGAGGCAAAACCACGTCCATTTGATGGCTTGGAAAGACTGAGGGAAGATAAACTTCTGTCGGAGCTTCATCCTTCATTTGCCTCTAGCAACGGTAATATGGTAAGACCCAGTCCAGTATTGAAACAAATTTACTGCGATCATCCTTGCTTGCTCATGTTGTGCTGATACACTTCGCTCTTGTCTTTAATGCCAGGAGTTGCGATATGCTTTGAAAACTCGAGATTAGAACAATTTTGATCCTCAGCTATCAATTTATGAAGTCCCTGTCCATACGGTGGTAAACTGATAATGCAAATGAGATCTGCATCTGGTGAACGGATTTATGTGAAAAATGGTGAAGCTGTTTTTCTCATTAGTCCTGCTAAGTTAATTTACCATCTTTGTCATATAAACGAAGTGATTAGCGAATGACCTCGGTGGGTGAATCAAGCTGTCTCCTATTTACTGTTCATTTAGACGAGTTGATGGCATGATGGGAAGTCGGAAGCTGATTGTAATATAAAAAAACAACTCATTTTTTCCTTTTTCAGGCGCCTCCAGTCTGCCATCTTCAACTTATCTAATTTCTGTTAACACTTAACTCGACGCTGTAGTTTCTTCTGGTCCAGACTCCTGAGCTAATTGGATTTTGAGTTGATTGTGAACCGTGGCTGGAAACTAAATACAGCGTGCGCTCCACGTGTGATATTCGATCCAATTTGGAATTTGACCCATGTGCATGTTAATGAGATATTATGGAGAGTTTAGTCACACCTTGATTATTAAAGGTAGGATAGCTTAATATATAATGCTTCTAGAGTCCATCCCACCATCCCTGGGTTAATCGTTTTACGCGAAGCGAGGACGAAAGCATAAGTGAGATAGTGGTAGGTGTAATTCGCTCAGCATGCAAAGTGGATCTAAGCCGTTTGGACTCTGGGGCGCGTTACAAATGGTATCAGAGCCGACCTTCGTGGCCACGGACGCGTGCGAGTCAGGTGTGCGGATATGGGGTTTTTTTGCGCGTGTAGGCCCTACAGGGTGCACGGCATGGCACATGTGCCGACTCTAGACACACGGTTGTGTGTGCTAAGAGGGAACGTTTCTGATCATCATTTATCCGATTGTGAATGTGTTGGGCTGACGAGGCATCAGTTCCTTTGAGGGGGTGTATGTGACATCCGGCCCAAAGCATAAGTGGGATGGTGGCAGGTGTGGTTCGCTCAGCGTGCAGAGTGGATCTAAGCTTACGCCACGCGGGGCTTGCGCCGTCCGAGCGACAAGAGGGAGAAGGGTGCGGCACCTTCGATTCGGAAGGACCTAGCCGCGGCGTCGTATGGATGCCCTGCCGGCGCTTGGAGGAGGACACACCGAGATGATGCAGCAGAAGGTGGAGAGGAGAAATGCAACACCCGATCTGCTTTTGAAACATTTAAATACAACAATTGCAACATATGTTTGAAGGCAGTTAAAACACTTGAAACATGCTTCTGAAACATTCAGAAAAAAAAACACTTGAAAACCATTGCAACCATACCCAACATCCAAATAAAACACATTAAATACAACAGTTGCAACATATGTTTGAAGGCAGTTAAAACACTTGAAACATGCTTCTGAAACATTTGAAAAAACACTTGAAAACCATTGCAACCATACCCAACTCCAAATAAAACACATGCAACGTATGTGTGAAACATATGCAACATCCAGATAAACACATTTGCAACATGCGTTCAGAAAACACAGATGAACACATACCTAAAACACTCAAAACATACGCTTGCAACATGCCTCTGAAACAATTGCAACATGTGCAACATCCTACGATGTACCTTTTCAACATCCATTTGAAACAATTGCAACATACATCTGAAACGTCTGAAACACTTGAAAATACATATGCAACATAGAGGAGGGAAAAGCTGGGCCGGTCAATTCCAGTCGTCGGGGTCAGAGATTGCTGTGCGCGAGCACCAGTGCCACCAGGACCGGACTTGGCTCAGCGGCGCCAGGGTGGGGGGAGCTCGGTTGCCGGAGTGGGGAGGGTGCCGCGACGGGGTGGAGGAGAGCCGCCCACTCCCCTGCAACACCGCTGCGCCACCTCCATAGATCTCGCTCATACTCCTTGGATCTCACTAGGGTGAGAGAGATGACCACTGGATTCGTGGACGTTGGGCGCTCCTGGTGGGTGAGCCGGGGTGGGGGAGGAGCCACCGGGGTGGGGGTGGAGGACACCGGGGTGGGGGAGGGCACCATCACCACCCAGGGCAGCCATGGCTGCGCGAGGTGAGGCGTGGCACGAGCGCGGAAGGGAGGAGGAAGCAAGAGATTAGATGCGGGAATGAGCAGAATGAGGCGTCCGCGTCGTCTGGACATCTTAATTGGAGCATTATCGCTACCGCAATGGTATGCGGACACCCACCTTCTCTGCTGCCACCCATTCTTGCGACCCTAGGCCAAATAAGATACAATAGTTTGTGCAAAGTTTTCGTGTCCTGCTTTGTCGACCCGCTCCAACAGATCGGCTTGACATAGAAGTATTGTAAATTCATTTCCCTAAAAGACACATTGCAAATCTTTTACCATACGAATCTTGCACAGTACACACTAGTGTCTTATAGGGCCATGTCACCTAGAAAATCTCAACCGATGGATCTTGATCGGACATTTTAACCACAGGACGTAAGCTAGTGATCTCGAGCCTTCGTCCCGAGCCCGATAATGCCGCCTCCCCATCCTCGCGCCGCCCAACCTCGCCTCTTGCGCCACCTGACTCCTCACTGCCTCATTGCAGATCTTTTTATCATAAAATTTAGAGAGAAAAACATGCTCCAATAGACTCTCTGAACTACTCTATATCAATGTCACGCTCTAAAATCACTCTTCTCGCTCTCTATTTTTAGAGAGGCTGCATGACTTTCTAAATGTAATATATGATAGTTTTCTTATGAATTTTTTTAAACAATAAAATTTATGATAAACTATTAGAGTATAGAGAAAAGAATCTATTGGAGAGATGAGAAATATATAAAGAGAATATTCATTGATGACTCTCCAAATAGAGATATAAAGATTGAAATCTATAGAGACTTTCGAGTTGCTCTTACAATACCTCTAATCGGAAATTCATTTCTGATTCCATGTACTATGGTTTTAGTGGTTAATTATGAGGTTTTTAAAAAAATATATATATACAGAAATTTACGACCGGACGAATCTCCTTGTAACGCAAAAATGCACACTCCAAGCCTCCAAGTTCCATTTGAGCCTCATGAAATGATGTCAATGTCATACATACAGTGCACACAAAATTACAAATCATGGATGGATATGGATCAAAATCCAAAAATCTAGCATTTTAACTGTACAAATAATGCCCATAATCGTGCTCAACGCACTCGGCCGGAATTACTCCTCCCATTTGCAGTGTGACATGCAGAGAACCGATCAGTTGAGGAATTTCAGGTAGTCCCTGAGGTCGGTGGGGAAGCACGGGTACTGCCTCCAGAATGTGCCGTGCACCCTGAGGAGCTTCGCCGCCTTCTCCTTGGTCGACGCTGAGTTCTCCACCTGCAGTAGCGCCAGCAGCTTTGCCACGCCGCCGCTCATCAGCATGTCATCCAGCACCCTCTCTGCGGGCGTCACCGCGCACGCCACCAGCCACAGCACGCTCACGGCCAGCCTGCTGGCGAGGACCGACACGCGCAGCATCGTCCGCGCCACGGCCGACACCGCCAGCGCGTGCTCCGCGAAGGCGAGCCGGCCCTCAGGGCACTTGCACAGGCGCTTGAGCAGGAGGAGCGCGCGCTCGGCGACGCGGCGGTCGGCGTCGGGGAGGAGCTCCACGAGCACGCAGACGGCGCCCATCTCCACGGCCTTGGCGCGCCGAGCGCCGCGGGAGCGCTCCGTGACGTCGAGGAGCACGTCGAGCGCGCGGGAGCTCAGCTTCGCTGGGGCACCGTCGGACAGGAGCTCGAGGAGGGACTTGACCAGGTCGTCGACGTCCACACCAGGGGTCCAGTCACGCTCGGCGCCGCTGGCACTGGAGATCTTGGCGAGGATGGCCATAGCGTGCAGCCTCGACTCGGCGCTGCCGCGCTGCATCACCGCGACCACGGGCTTCATGCACTCGGGTTTGAGCACGAGCTCCACCGACGCGTCGTCGGAGAGAGGGAGCGTGGCGAGGACCGCGCCGGCCTCCTCGCACGTCCGGAACGCCGAGAAGTCTCCACCGGCGCAGCTCTCCGCCAGCGCCTGTGTCATGACGCGGCCGAGCACCTGAATTCCGCCGTAGGCGACGAAGTCCTGCTGCGCTGCCACGTCTTCATCCATGCAGCGCCTGAGGTTCTTGAGCGCGGTGACCTTGAACGGCGTGGCCTCAATGCCGGCGAGCACCGACGGTAGCTTTTCCCGCGCCAGCTTATTACACAGCGGCATGCTCGGCGACGATGACGAGGAGGAGGAGGAGGCGCGGTCAAGCCAGGTGGAGATGACGCGCTTGAGAGTGTGGTTGGGCGTGAGATCGAAGGAATTCAGCCGCTGCATGGTGGCCGGGCACGTCGTCTTGCCGTACTTGAAGAACCACCGCTCTATGCTACGGCGATCGTAGGTGACGCCGGTGGACACCGTGACGGGGTCCTCCATCAGCTCCATGGAGATGGGACACAAGAACAGCTGAGGCGGCTCCTCCATGGCCATCACCTGAATCGAACTCTATCTGGGGCAAATCCAAGCAGCTGAAACTGGCAACCAATCAAGATTCAAGCAGGATTCTTGGCTTCAGGTTTGTACAGAAAACAATGTAGCATGTCTGAGAGGGACGCTGGAGGGGATCAGGGCCCAGGGGTATGGGTTTTATATCTGCATTTAGGTGTAATATATAATGCAGATGTCATACTAGCCCGTCAAATAACTCAGGCTGAATAATGGTATAAATTAGTACTCCCTTTATTTCAAATTATAAGTCATTTTGTCTCTAAATACTATACATCAAGATATACACTAGATCTAAGATTTGGAATAGAGGAGTAACTTTTACTCCCTCAATTTCCAAGTAAATCAACTTTTAGAGTTGTCTTAAGTCAATTCTTTTTTAGTTTGACCGAGAAAAAACGCCTAGATTTATGACACCATATTAGTATCATTACATTCAACATGAAGTATATTTTCATAGTGTGCTTATTTGGTCAAATTACATTATAATTTGGTCAAATTTAAATAATGTTGCCTTTAGACATCTATAGAATTTGACCTATAGGTCGTTTTGATTTTCTAGACAAAGTGTGTACTTAGATGCATAACAAAAAACTATGAACATCAAAAAGTAAAAAAATACCAATAATTTGGGATGGACAGAGTATTATGTTTCTTTTTTCAGGACAGAGGGTAGCACAGCGTTGCAGTGAAAATGGTACATTATGCAAATGCTAGGGTAATATTGCAAACAACAGCAAATTCTTGGTCCTTACAAAAGTACATGATTTTCATAGTCGAAACAAAATTCATGATTTTTAACTACTGTCTGCCAGAAGACGCTACAAGAACAAGTGGAAGAGCGCAGCTTGCAGTATTAGTATCGTCGCAATTTGATTTCCATGGACCATAAACAGTGCAACATGAGCTGTGGTCAGAACTCAGAAGTCAGATGGCCACAAAAGTAAGCGATGCTTACATATTGAGTGCCAGGTTGGCACCTAAAATAAAGGCAGGCCGACATCGATTGGCCAAGATCTGCAAACTCAAGACTTTGTCTCTCATCTAATCGCAAAAAAAAAGGGGGGGGGGTGGATTTTGACGGATAAACCAGGACTTGAGTTACATGAATTAGATGGGCGTCGACTTGAGCAAACAAGCAATCTGGTGGGCGTCGACTTTAGCAAGCAAACAATCTGATGGGTGGCGGTTGCTCACCGCGAGGTGTCTACTCGCAACTGGATTTTGCAGGCATGCCCTCTGACCTTGCGATTGCAAGACAGATTCAGATTGTGATGCCAAAGGAAAACTGTTGAGAATACAGCGTGATGCAAATGTTAGCTACCTGTCAGAAAGACAGAAACAGAAGGTGAATATGAGAGCTTGTATCTTGGGATGTCAAATGCATCTTGGAGTTGTTAATGTAGTTGCAAGAGGAGCTGGCCGGTGATGACGGTGGATCAGAATTGTTAATCCTGATCCATTAGTTTGTCGTTTTTATTATTATTATTTTATTTCTTGGCTGTGGGCGGTTGAGCGTTTCCTTTGACTGTACAATCAGGTTGCCTTTTTCCTATTCCAAATTCCAGCCGCATTCTTATCTGTTTCTCCAAAACTAAATGGTACCCTTTCAAGTAGTTAGTACCAATTTTTTAATAATGAAAATCCTAATGCCACTGTTAAATGGTATTGGTAAACGCAGCTGATGGTGCTCAAGCCTATCAGCATCTTTCCTTGTATGGGCAGGAATAGTACAAGTCAACACTGAGATTTGTCTTATGTTTCTCGTGGTTTAGGTAAGTGTCTGATATCATTTTGGCATCTTTCCTTGTCATGAACTGTTCGCACTCTCTTGAAACAGTCCCATCGAGACAAGACGAGTGCAGTGACAGTCAGTCTCAACTCAACTAAAACACTTGCTGACACAACTCTATTCGCTCGTACTGTCTTAAATAGGGTATCAAGATTTATTCCGGCACAGAGGGATCGGATGTGTTTCTTGTTCAACGAAGTAGGAGTAGCTGGCCAGACAGCCATTGCTCTGCCTTAATTGGCCAGGCAAAATATTTTTTTCTTATATGGTTAGAACTAGCTAAACCAAGCTTAATATATTCTGAACATGGGTCATGGATGATTTTCTTCATTATATCAGATCTT